>JAPYZN010002377.1:0-12711 GCA_030522865.1 Psyttalia lounsburyi
ATGTTGCCGAACCGTCTACGAATCAGATCCGTATGGGGAAGTGTCTAACGAATCAGCGCTATCAAGGGAATACCAAATATTCGTTCACGGATTTCATTCTCAAGTGTCGAGAATAGGCCCCCTGGCGGTTAGAAACGTACGTCAGACAGTCTTGGAGATAATTCCCGTCAATTGCCGGGCACACAAAAATAATAGAAAAACATTTTTACTATTTTGGAAAAAAAGATATTACACGCCAGCATATTAGACAAATGGTATCATTTGGCAAAGTTGTTCCATTAAGCTTCCCCCTCCCGATCCACAAGAAGTAGTAGGAGACCTCCGCAATATTGCCAGTTGTAGAAAGCCAAGGGGAAGCCATAAAAACTCCCGAAGACGTTTGACCAACCGGTGCTGTGTCTCCCCGAGTGGCGGGAGGGGTCGCTGGGGATCGGGACGATCCACTCGAATGCACGACAAAGTGCTTTTCCGGCGGATGTGGAACAAGGAGAAAAACTATAGTCGCCTCCAAAGTGGAAAAGTAGCTGATACGTGGTCACAATATCGGGAGGGGTACGATTGTGCAGTTTCCACATGTTTTTTTTTTCTTGTGACGATGTTCAAGGAGACTTTTGGGGTTAACCAGGAGGAGATCGCCGAGTGGCGGAGTGGGGGGAGAGACGGCTGACCGCAGCAAGAGACCCCAGTGGGCGTAATACCGAGGTTCCCCGCATCGACATTTTACGGAGCCATTTGAACAAGATGGCGCGTGATAATGGGAACCTTACGAGAAAAGGGGGGGGGGGGAGGCAAGCAATTTCTGGGGCACTGGTGTGCACCAACAGTTCTTTTGGCTCGGGAAAACTCTGATTATCTGCGGGATAATAATCTTCGAATTTCATTCTCTCGTATTGTCACTTCTTTTGTTTTTACTTCTCGGATTACAGTCATCAAGATGGCTGATTGTTGGTGACACTGGTGAGGTTATGTTTCGGTGGTGAATGGAGTATACAGCGTCACACGGATGGAGAGGGAATTGAGAGCCGCGGGGGCCATATCCTCAGTTACCCAGATATAAATTTTCTGATATTCGACCGTTCGTGTCATTTGAAATGGGGTAGTTTTCTCGGAAACCTAATGGTTATTGCCTTTCTCGGTGGACATATTGCGTTCCATCTAGTGCAATGTGTGCGACCGATATATCAGATCTCCTTTCTTCGTTTCTCCTAGCTTTTGGTCCTCCATACCTCCAGGTTCGGAGGGGGGGGGGGGCACGGAAATTTTAGCTTGTGCCACTGAAGGATAATATGTACTATAATGTGTGTGCGTGCTTCGTTGGTGTCCGTGATTCGGGAGAGACAAAGACAGAAAGAGGTGGCGGGGGAGGAGGTTTATACCGGAAAGCCCTGGGCATTACTCGAGTCTCTGTAGCAGGCTGGAGACGGGAAGTGGCCGAGGTGTGGCCGCAGAGTTGAATTATTGCAAAGCTGCCCGCCATTTTTACACAGGATACATGTACCCTGGAATTGTCAGTGTAAATCTTTGCGCACGCTCGAGTCATAATAGTTGTTTAGTGATTACTATTCACCGCTAGGAGGGGTTGTCAATTGAATAAAAATATTTGTAGAATTTTTTAACGAATTCATTATTTCGAGAATTTTGTACATTTTTATGAATTCAATATGTTAATCATTCTAGTATGTTTTTAATATAAATTCGGAAAACGCTCAAAATTCTTGGAAAAAAGGTTTATTCGAAAAAATCTGGGTATTGTTGTTTCTTGATGAAAATTAATGGAAAAGAATGCTCTAAAAATTACAAAGATCGGGAAAAATAATCAAAAAACTTTCAACAAACGGAATATTGACGTCACTCCGTAAAAAGATTAAAATGTAGCAGATTGCATTATTTTCTGGAGAAAGTAATTTCGAGAGCAGTTTTACACAGGATGAAACAGTCTCATAACCTCAAATGCCCCTATCCCGTAACGATATCTACCAGAAAGTTTCGATGTGAATGCGAGTCACGTATTGAAAAGCTGATGGTCAGCGTCGAATCACCGGCGTCATGAGAAGATGCGAGAAGTCCCATGCTTACCGACTTAACCTCTATTCAAACAAATTTTAAGATGAGAGTCTGAGAGGTCAGATGTTCGTACCGTGGATATTCCCCTGGCTTTTCAGGGTCTTAGGAGAGGGGGGAAATCACATGAGGATAGAGAGGGAAAGTAAGACAGCCGTTGGAGATAAGATTGGAGAAGTTGTATGAAGAGGCAAGTTTAACGGCTATATAACCATTACTCCCTCGATAAAGTAGAATCTAGTGTCTTAACGGCCCGGAACGAAATTCCGGATATGGGCTGTCGTATATTCCAATGAAGTTAAACACAATATCCAGGAGAGAGATATCCGATGGCCATTCCCCTATTCCCCTAAGTCGGGGTCGTAACGCATTTTGATTGAATGATAGTTGCCGTTGATGTTGGGAATCGACTGGGTAGTTGGCGATTTTCCGGGTGATAAATACTCTTGTGGAGTGATAATGAGAACATGGCGAGCTCTCGCCGTTGGCTGGAGTTAGGTAAGTAAGTGGTGGTGATTTTTTTGGGCTATGAGGCCCTGTAAGAGTGTATATGGTATCGATTTACAACTGGTTGGGGTAAAATTTAGCGTTTTTTACCTGATTTACCCAGGAAAATAGTTTGTTCAGCAGCCGCTGGACTAAAAAGAACTGTCAAAAACGGGGGCAAAACTTTGCTTCATAAATTTTTATTCAAACACAACTCGTTCTGGTGAATATAAAAAATAACAAATTTTTGGGGCCTGCAAAAATGTAAAAAAATACTTGAGGAACATCGATCATTACTAAAAGCGCCATCTGTCGGTGGTGCCAGCGTTCTCAAGTGTGAGCGACGAAGTCTACCAATGCGAGGTTACAAGTGCGTCGAATGCATATTTTACTGCCAAGACCTCTTTTTCCCATTTAATTTATTCTACTGGAGCATCAAAAAGCTCAACCAGCCAACATGAAATCGTAAACCCCAATCTGGTGCGCCAATTGTTCCCAAAGAGCCCAGCCAATCCATTCGCTAACAATCGGCGATTGTGCAAAATTTGTTATCAATATTTTCAATGCCGTAATTAAAAAAACTGAACTACCTGAAAAATAAAACATTCATCGGCCGTTGCCCACAGGCATACCAACGTCAAAGTGTATCGTGTGCGTGACTTCTCGATAAAAACATTGAAAAAAACTATTAAAAAATCCCAGAGAGTTATATGCATGTGGCAGTGCCGCTTGAGGCGACGCTAGCCATAACTTACCTATGGGACTGACAGCTTGCATAATACCCGCGAAATTGGTTTTATAAGACGATGCCAAGCACCGCTTCACAACAATGCCATAAACGCTCCGGGTAAATTACGACCCAGTGGCGTAACAACTGACACTCAAGCGGAAGAAAAAGACCGACGAGGGGGACGAGATAAATTACAAATATTCAGTCTTACATACCCTTCATCCTAAATAGATTCTTATCCATCCATCCCCCATTTTTTCCTCTTTTTCACTTTCGAGGGAACGATTTTGTTTTGTAAGCTGGGGCTCAAGTGTTAGATCACCGGGTTCCATAACCCAACCCGAGCTTCTGCTAAACCGACTAGATATACACACGTAATTAAGCAGCTAGTTCATGAAAGGATGGGGCACAAAAGCTACTGAGAATTGAGAAGATTCATGCTCTGTTCTTATATTGTTTCAGATTTGTCCCCGATACCATTGACGATCTATTTTATAAGACTTTTGCGTCACTGTTTTATGCAGACGTCGTAAACAATTAATCTGTGACGGGTAAAGAATGTCGAGACAATTGATTTATTGTCAATCGTAAAGTTGTGGATTTGAATGGTTATTAATTCACATAACATGACAAATGTTTACGGACGGATAAGAGGGTATAATGGCACATTTGAGGAATTTGAAATAAACAAAATTCTGTTAAAAATCGTTCAATTCGCAACAATCAATACCAGGATTCAAATAAGTCCGCTCTCAGCACGAATGATTTTCGTTATTTCTGTTCAACACAATCAGATAATTGCGAATAATTGTTATATTTTAATGATTGTAGTAACAAATAAATTTAATATTTCTTTATTCGTGAAAGGCACTCATTACAACTGGAGATTATTTCGGAGGCACGTGGTACGGATTAAGTTCTAAGTAAGTTCTGCTTAAGTTCTTTCTACAGATTACGTACTATATTAAATGAGTTTATCTATGTACTCAACTGCAAGGATAAGAGTATTTTCTAGAACTATTCATAATGTTTAATTTGTAGATTTAGTTCTCACAAGATAATAATATTTAAGATATAGTGGTTATAAAACATAATTAATGTTGGACATTTGAAAATCAGGAAGAAAAAAAACGAGGAGGAAGTGTAGGTCAATAAAAATAATTACACCCTGAATCCCTGCAAATTAATTACAACCCCGATCTCCCCCCAAACCACTAAACGACAGTTCCGCAGAATAGGTGACATTAACGTCAAAGAGGAAGAATTCATAGCTTCGTTGAAAGAGTGAACCCCCTCAGCATAGATGGCGCTGTTGTAACGCTGAGAATCGGGGATAGTGCGCTAAGTAGCGGCCATTACCGCTCATATCGGTGGTGTCGAGGCCCGTGGGCTTGCCTGCAAATGACAAAATTATTCAAATTCTCTTCGTGCCTGCGTCAACAAGCGGTTGCGGTGCGCGGCAAAAACTCATCGTCGCGGTTACTTGCCTCCCTTATATGTAGCCGCAGTGAAAAATAGCGAGTAATGAAAATAAAACGTTAAAAAATGACCGGGTGGACCCATCAAATGGAGTAAGGGGGGGGGGAGGAGGGGGTGGTGGCTCTTCGTGCGATAAATTGTCGCTGATATCGTCGACCAATTTCACCAACTTGTTTAAGACGTCTACCATGCAACGCCTCGGGCCAGCTATGTCGACCGGCCACTGCGATAACGTACGAGGCAAATCGCCGCCTCTTCGCGCCCACCTCGGGAGGAAATTATAGGGGTGAGAAAGGGGAAGAAGGAGCCGGAGCAAAGTGGAATGTGGAGTTTGAGCGACGTGCCGTGCACTCGGGAAAAAGTCGAGAGATAAAAGGAGTAGGTGAGCAAGTCGCTAAAATCCGAGGTAGACTTTTGGGGTTAGAACTTGATTTACGGGGGCACGTCGTGATCTGGTTTGCCGTCAACCCTCTCAACTATTATATCAGTCTTACCGGATTTTTTTGTGTATGGAGAACTCCGTAAAATTGATTTCCTCGTTGAATTGATTGAACGAAAATAGTGGAAGATAGAGGAAAATTGTTCCAATAAAAAATATTAGTTCAAAAAAATTATACAACTTTTATTATAATATTACAGTATATTATATTAATATCTCCATTATCGTCATTCTACAGTTCAATTGGATTTTAAAATCAACGATCCGCAGAACATTCACTAGAAGTTTTTCCCCACGAAGAATAACCTCTTCGTGTAAAACTGTTCCCGCAAACTAGCCATCATCCAACGAAAGACTCATCACCGTAGATTAATTAAATTAATAGCTCCAAGAACGCCAGCTAAAAACTCTTCTCCAAAACAAAAAACAATGTGTAATGCAGTGGCTGTAACATGGAGTCTCGGTGGGGCCATTAGGAGCGTCCGCAGTTGCGGCGCCGGATTTTAATGCTCCGCGCGTGATTTCGAAGCGCTCTGCGTGATGAGGCCTCCTAATAACCAGTCGCTCACACGTTCGCCTCCCCACTCCCCGCACCCACCGTCGACCCTCACTCCCCCCTCTCCCTCAATCCCAGCCAGGCCAAAGCGAAGAGTATCCCAGAGTCTCTCTTCGCCGAGTGCCGGCGAACTGTGGCATGTCGACTTCGCATCAATCTTGTTAAATTACCCGCCCGGCCAGGAGTCTCTCTCCCTCTCTCTCTAGCGCGCCTGTTGGATTGATAAATTGCTCGATCCCTCTGCCTGCTTCTCACACAGGCACGTAACCCCTAGAACGTTGCACCCATCCTCCCTCTCTCTCCCTCTCCCACTCATCCCGAAACCCAAACGCGACGAAGAAAATCAAATTAACGCGGCGCCACTGGTATACGTCCATCGTGACAACGGATGGATAGATCCAATTGCCGTCTATCTCAACTCTTACTCCCCCATTATCCATTCTCCAGAAAAATTCACCCTGTCTTTTCACCTGGTTCATCCCGATAACAGCCACCGCTCGGTGACAATATCCACCCAAATGACTGTAAAAATTGTACGCGTGCCGAGCATTCACTGATGGTTTTTTTTCCCCTCCTCCCAATGACCATTTCACCTCCGGGCAAATGCCATTACCCGGAATATCCTCTCATTCCACCCATCCAATGAACTGGTATGTCTCGACAATCGCAGCGAACATCGTCCAGTGATGAAGATAACTATCGGCTCGTTACACCTAACCTAGGAAGTGAGGGGTTACATTGCCACCTGCAGCTTGAGAATTGGTGGTTGACTGCAGAAGTATAAAGAAGCTTCCAGCAAAGTCTCCCCACCGGCTGATAGTGTCTCTAAAGCTTCTGGCCAACTCCAACATTGACCGAGCACACGCTAGCCACTAATGGCTTGCTCGCGGTGTAGCTTTAAGTGAGGAAGACTATCCACTGGGTGGGTGTTACCGCACTGCCAACGTCGTACCAACGGTTTCATCGTAATCCTTACATATGACCAAAACTGTAGATCCTCGGGTTGGATTAAGAGTAAAACCTAGACCCATTGTGTTCACTATGGGTGTACGTATGCGCGCCAGTACCATGGGAGCCGGCAAGCCACTTGGCTCAGTCTTTTCTTCCTTCAGTAATGCCGTATAGATTATATTGCCACTGTACCGTATCAAAAAGCGTGAAACTATCGTTGAATATTCACTTGGTGGCGAGATTATGTACGAGAATCCCACGGACTCGCTTGAGTGGATCTCCTCGTGAACGACAATGGACCATCAGATACGGTAACTCGAACAATGGCCTTTTTGGGATAAAGTGGGGGTTGTACAGGTACCTCTTGTCAGTTTCACCCCTTTTGGTTTGGCTCTTTATTCTGGCTCTCGTTGCTGGATATACCTGGAGGGATGTTGCAACAACGGCTGATATATTTGGCGAAGACTGGTCGAGCTTCGGGAATGGTGGAGAGGTTGATAAGTTGTTTTTTTCATGTACGAACGGAATGTTAAATGTATGCATGATAAATGGGGCAGGAAAAGTCTGTTAATGAGTCCGTTAGAAGTGGAGATGTGTACACTGTAAGTGGATCTGAAGAATTATTTTAAATTACTAGGAGTTACTGGGGAGGTGGGGATCTGGAACCAACATTTGAGCCACCCTTCAGACTCGATAGATTCGCACGCCGAGCTTAAAACGTAGATTGAACCGATACTCTCACCAAGTCTCACCTGGACTGTTCGTTTTCATCACCGAAAAGGCCCCTTTCGCTTAAGTAATGCCCCAACCATTGAACGCATATAACGTATTGTCGTTAACCAACAGGTTTCCTCATTATTCAAACTTACCGCGTGCAATTTATCTTGGTTTTACATCATGGAGGATGTGAGCTGCGTGACGATGACACTCCACCCGGATCTCTCGTCATGCGTTATTCACGGTCTCATATTAAAATTGCCTTCGGGAAAAGAGGAGGCTGAGAAAAGGCGTGAATGTGTGTGCGGATATGGTTGTAAATGCCGCATGGGGACGTCAGGAAATGAAAAAGCATGATTTCACTTGGTTGGCATGTCCGGTGAAATTGCAAAAGGGTTGATGGTATTTTTTCTCATCACTATGTTGAAAGGTAATTGAACATGCTGACAGCTTCACCCAATTTTGCTGTATAATTTTGATGACGTGACCAGCAACAACAGGATTAATGTGTTCACAAAATGACTGTCTGATGCCAATCTTGTCTTCAATGATTCAATCACTCCAAGGCATCATTCAACATTTCCCTTGGGACCGATAATAACTTTCAACCACTTAATTTCTCATCGACACAATTGCGCCAATCACTCTCACCAACAAATGTCCAAATCCCCCAAACTACCGTATCCACTTGATTATTTCAGCTACAGTCTTTCTCCCGTCATCAACCGCATTCCTCCGGAACTGATGACACCCGTCCATCAAGCCCCCTCTGCACCCTTCATTCTTTCATCTTCCTCTGAAACATAACTCGTATTGCACACGAGTGAGGCGTCGCGACGCCTAGTTGCTCCCTCGTCCATAAACCTGCCTCAAATAATGCACAAAAGGGAACAATGACGTGCGGTGATGTATGTGGGTTACGAGTCGAGCAGCTGTTGGTCCCCTCAACAACTGGTTTCCCCAGCACTATAACGTGGTCCGCGCTCACAATGTCACAATGACGTGTGAGCACTTGTGACAGGGATCGTGCAGATATATACCTATTGAGTGTGCATGTACATTGGAGTTTGTATTACAAGCGCTTGGTTGCACGCAAGGGTGATACTCTTGACGCTACTTTGATGGCAGTACAAGCTCATTAGTATCAACCAAGCTTGATATTCGTGAAGTGCTGATGTTTTGTTATGAAAGATGTGGTCTTGCTCAGTCTGATTGATTGTCTGAAATCGTTACGAGGGCAGCTAACTCCCGAACTTTTTCATCTTGGAACAGTTCATTTAGGCTTCTTTCAGCATCTCTGTTGATCCGTTATCGATTAAACTCTGAGCCATGAATCCCATTTATGTTGTGCTATACTAGCTCTGTCAGCTGATGTCTGGGATGAAATGATCAGGACTAGCTGTCGTGGAATCTTTAAAACCAAAGGAAGCGGTCGAAGCAAGGAAGAGATGTCTGACGAAGATTGAGATCAATCAGACGGTGGCTTCGAGGACTGACCTTTATACTTAGTCACTGATATATTTAGTGAATTGCCAAGCAGTTGGTAGTTGAAAATCCATCGAGAAGTACAGAGTGCTGCTGTGGCATGCCGCAGGGTCGCATTCAACCCTGGGCTATCGAGTCCGGATCACGTCACGTCGTGTCGGATCGCGTTACGCTCTCGACACTGATCGGAGATTAGCTCCCCGATTGCATTCAAATCACGCACAAAGAGCTCAACTGGAGAGAGACTAAGAAGGTGGGGCAGTTTGGATTTGGCCAGGGGTGGGACGATAGCTAAAGAGAGTGCCCATATCTGACAGCCGTATCTAACGGATTTCCAACGATCTTTTGTCACCCGAAAAAATATTAACCCTGTCTTATTTTCAGCCGGAAGTGTATGCGCAGTGAACGAACAAGGGGGAGATAATCAGCCAGGAAATGTGTAAAGTCTTTGTTTATGTTATCGTAAATCTATCGTCAAGAATAAAAAATAAATTGATGTGAATGATGATGAAGTCCTGAACTCATTGGAGTTCTTATTTAGTTTGGAAGGAGGAGTTGAGATGCTGATGCTTCAGTTTTAGTAATCATTTCGGCGCAGAGATTTCAGAGAAATTTGGAGGATGTAATCACCAACTGCAGATTTATCTTAGGCAGAAATAGTGAAATGTCTCGGTTGCTGCGATCTTTGATCTCTCATGATGAATAATAAATGAATTTATATGGATGATGAAACTCTAACTCATTATTCCGCTTGAAGGGTGTCGTTGAGACGCTGGAGTTTCAGTATTCGAAATCATTTTATTTGTAGGACTCTCAAGAACTCGTTAATTCCAAGCCTACCAACCACGCCTTCGCTGTCTTCCTCCTCACGTGAAAAACACGTTTGAAGGTGGGTGCCAGCATCACTGGAAACATAAAGGCAGGATTGCGAGCTAAAAAGCACTTGATACCTCGAGATGAGACGTTTTCCGAGAGGGAAGAAAATAATCACCCTGTTATCAACATTCTCAAGTGTACTTCACGCATTATTGAGCCTCGTTAATCTCCCGATATTCCCTATAACCGTGATACGGGATAACTTGAGCAAGTTCTGAGATACTTCTCTCATCAAAATCACCTGAATGTGCAAATAAGAGGGAGACGAAATGAATACGACGACTGACAACTTTTTACCAAGCATTGGAGGCATGCTTAACGGGTCTTAATTAACGATTCACGAGGTGCGAGACACATTGACAATTTCAAATACACTCGATATGCAACTCGCGTTCAACAGACCAATGAGAAATCCCGAAAAACAGGATCAACATCCGTTCCAGTTTAAATCATTACCACCCAGAAGTTGACTTCATCAGCAACATTCTGGTTTAAGAAAGCTAATTATTGCATTAAGAGACACATCATTAACATTTCTCAGCGCTTCAACTCTCATTCCCATTAAATTGAATAATTCTCAGTGGGAGAATTTGAAATTCATGCCGGAGGATGGCAGCTGACAGAATTAAATCATCAGAATCTTATTTCATCTTCATGATGCCAATAACTCAGCATCTTCATGGATTTGTTTTTTTTTTCTTCAGTGGTAACGAGGCGTTCGAGAATTTCGCTTATATCCGTGTGGCGTCATTCGTCATCCTGAAACCTGATGGAGTCAGGGGGCGCGGGAGGGGCGAGAGGGTGGTGGGAGCAGGGGGGAACTGGTTAGAGAAAAGTGAAAAATGGATGGTAAGCTTTCGTGGAAGACGTCTCGCTGCCGCGACGCTGGGTGAATGGGAAATAGGTGTGGGCAGACAGGCGACTGGCAATGAGGGAGGCTGAGATGATAGAGTGGCCTATGCGTTTGCCTCACGGTAAATAGCATGATTGATCGATATTATATTCATAACAGCCAACGAGTTGTCATCAATCATGAGCCAGCCGCAGTACAACAAACAAAATGGGGGTCTGTGGGGATTTTGATGTACCGACTGTTGGTAATAGTGGATGGAGACTGTGTGCTTTGGTCATTGATTCAAGGATAGATTGAATATTTATCATGAGATGAGATCCTTGAAGGATTGAAAAAGTGGCCTCGTTACAGTTTTATTTGTTGAATCGATTAATTAAAGTCATTCGGATGGCCGTCGACGCGACTGGGGCCTTCGAGCGAATCATTTGTCATTGTTTTTTTGCTCTCGGTTTGACATGTTCTTTTTTGTGGGAGTAGGGTTTTTAGTTTATGGTGGCGGTCATTTGAGCTAGTTTTCTTAAAATTCTGTAATTTTTTAGGAGGTATTTCAGTTTTGTGAGGAATAATGCCAATTATAGATTCAGTTAAATATTTATAGGAATGGGATTTAAATAGCGTGCCACATTTTTGTGCCGTCATAGGAAACTATTGGATCTGAGCTAATTCTGAACAGAAAATTTGCAAGAAATTTTTTTACTGAAAAAATGGTTAGTCCTGATCAGGAGTCGAACCCGGGACCACCCGATTATGCATCGGAATTTCATATAATTTGGTATAAAAAATATAAAATTCTCACGATATATTTTTGTCCGTATCGGGATGCACAATTGATCACCAAATTCGTTGGATAAGAATAATTAGACGGTAACAGAGAGACTTATACGTACCTCACGCCGTCAGTTTCTAACAATTGTGCGAATATCCCTCGAGTGCCATAAAAAAAAATAAACATAATAAATATCAGTCATCACTGGTGTCTCATTCAGATGTCATCATGTAACATTCAGGAAGAGACAGATGAGAGGGAAAAAATAAACAGGTGTGAATGAACCCGTGTACTGTAACGGGAATTTAATTGGAGATGGATTATGAAGGGTGAGAGATTGAGAATGGGCGAAATGGGTACAATGCGTTTGGGATGCACCAATGGACGAGGTGCGTGACAATGGAATAAGTCCACTGGTGTTCAGTGAGCTCATTCGACAACCGGTAGCCGTGCCCTCTTCGCTGCCACTCGAGATTCTCTCTCTCTCGGTCTGTCAGGTAACGCGATCCAACCGGCAGCCTAAATAAACACGCTAGAATAAATAAAAGCTATTTGAAACGTCACAGCAGTGTTTGCCTAGCTGTCATGGGGTGCCTCGTCTCCCTTTCATTTATCCCCTTGGGTACTTTATAAAATATAATCCTACTATAAAAAGTACATACACCTCGGATCTCGAATCGAATCGAAAATATCGAAAGTCTGTCACACCTATTCCTTATTGGTTGAAACTGACGNNNGGCGTCCAGTTTCACTAACCTCTCAAAATCTTAACATGACACGCGCTCGGTTTCTTTACAATACAGCGGGCGGTAGCCCGCGTTCGGGCTCGTAAAATATAAATATAACGTATGCTTGAAAATTCGGCTGAGTAGACGCCTACGTTTCTGGCTATTATCTTTCTAATAACTGAGGTCTATTTGAGGTGCAGTTCTGAGTGGATGCAGAGGATGAAATCGTTTGATGGGGTATAATTACAGAATATGAATAATTGTTTAGATTATTTTGATTAGATTGGGTGAATGAATTTCCGAATTCTGGAGATTCACTGGAATTTTATTGAAAGCCATTTTTTATTGGCGTATTTTGCAGAGAATATTATGCAATATTGTTTAATTTGTTCAATTTATCGAAATTTTCTTAGCGATTTTCTATATTTTTCTAAAAATTTGAAGAAATCAAATAGTATATTGTGCAACTAGTGCGTAAAGTAGCACGCTTGCTAGGCGATCACACGAGGCGAAAAAGCCGATACGCACGTGTTGCACACCTAATTTTTTGCAATACCTGCCAAAATTCGCTTTGAGGGGAGGTT
>JAPYZN010002378.1:0-12124 GCA_030522865.1 Psyttalia lounsburyi
CATGTGCGTAATTGTGTTTTTGGCTCGTGGGAGGTTGTAACACGAGCCGAAGGCGAGTGCTATAATCCCACGAGCCAAAAAACACCATTACGCACAAGTCCCATACGATATTTTATGTCATTGTGCCCGTAATTCGCGATTTAACCGAGCGAAGCGAGGTTAGAATCGCGTGATTACGGGCACCTATGGCATAAAGATATTTTACTGGATAAAAATAAATATTTCATTGTCAATGCTTAAAATCGTTAATCCCCGAATAAATTATTTCATGCTCAGAGTGAGAGAAGAAAGTATTTCCACAGTATGAGATTTTTATTGTCCAAAAGAATGATTAAGTTGCGTTAAATCTAGTTATTTTGCTCATCATCAGGGTTTTTATGACGTAATATCTTATACACAAATCTCATCCCGCAAGTTCAATTTTTTGTAGACTTGAATGCATAAAAATTTTCATCCAGTGGCCGAACCAAGAATTTTTCCGTTAAATGATGAGACATTCGATCAGGAGTGTATAGGTTCTTATAATCCAAAAAATGCTACATGTAATGCAAACTAGGTGAACTTATGGAAAACTTCATGTTGACAGAGACAGATACTCCCCAGGGAGGAAGAGCCGAGCTTCGGCAATGAGTGCAAGCGTGGCCCACGCTTTGCCGATTTATTATTTTTTCATCAATTTAAATTAATAAATAAAAGACCAGGCTAAGCATGATTGAGTCCATTAAATTTTTGTCAGTGAGAGGAGGGCCTGCCGCCCTCTGCCCCGCTTTTGCGCCCTCAGATCACTCCTCCCCCTCATCGAGCCTTCGTGACAAAAAATAATATGACATACGGACCGTGATGTAGGTTTGCGATTCATGTGAGCTAGCAACCTCCTCAGGACTCCGCTCGCTTAGTCGCTGCTTTACCGACGCGGCGTACTGCTAACTTCACACGCATCGCAAGCCTCCTTCTACAGTCCTGATAACATAATATGCGATTTTCCTCTGCCTGAGAACACGATAATTTATCCAGAAATTTCACTTTTTTTTTTAAGTTAACGCGAAAATGTTTTTTAATTTTTTTTGTATCTTCTTTGCTAAGAGTAGTCTTTTTCTCAGTGTACAAGGGGAGGTAGACGAGCTCTCCCCGGTAATTTTTACTAATGTTAATTGGAAGAGTAGAACTTGAAAAACAATTTTTAAAGCGTTTTTCAATAAACCAATTGGAACTGAGTTTCAATTAAAAGCATTTAACATTTAGTTCAATCTAATTTCCCATAATTCTCGTCACGCTATTGAACGTGATAAATCACGAGTTTAACGTCTCCGAAGATCTGATGCAATTACATTCAAATTTCTCTGTGACCGATTTCCTTACCACTAAATTACACGATAGAGTGAATTTCTCATTGATCCGGGGGAAACTCCAGGCGTCGCTGACTGCCTGCATTGACATTACGGAGGCTCGGTAAGATTTTCTGGGATTAAGTTTATCTACAAAAATAAAAGAAACGCTCAAATAATATCTGAATAACTATCAGAATTTACATTTCACCGTTGACTCGGAAGGTTCATTCGGAATTGCATCATCCAGGCATATTTGAGAGCGTACGTCAGGTGCACATAAGTGCTTTATGATAATTCCAAAGAGCTCAACGGGAATATAAGAGCCTTTGTGCCCACCTTTTCCCGGTCTGTGTGTACACACATTCCGGCGAAATATCCATCCTAATTTGTCTCACCAAAAGTTTGTGGTGAAGAGGGCCCACGTACCTGCCTACGTATTGTGTATTATTCGTAGTTCTATGATTTTCTCGTTTATAATGTTGAGGTGAAGGCAGGGATACTTAAACGCCCGCAAAACAAGCATTAACATCAGTTGTGCGTTTCGAATCCCCGCTTTGATGAGGGACGTGTGTAAAAGCCTGGCTTTTTCATTAGGGAGAAAATAATCAAGAGAACAATAAATAACTAGATGCGGAGGGGAGGGAGGTGGGGGAGACTCCCTATTTATACCGGCTTTGTGTGAGTGTCGTGCAAAACAATGATATCTCTCTCTCTCGAATAAACTTAGTTATTCTTTCTCCGCTTGGTCATGGGGGGCGCCATTATGGCTGTGATTACGGTTGTTTGGATCTGCCGTTAATTACTCGGAGACGCTCTCGTTTAATCGCCCGGGGTGATGGAGAGATGGGCATTTGAAATTAATGGGAAGGTATTTTGAAGTGAGGAGAGACAATTCTGCTAATTAATATTGATAATATCTACTTGGAATTTATGAAATTCTATTGGAGTGAAAGAAGCAGAACAGATGTATAAAGAAAGTGAAAAAAAAACGTAAGAAAAGAATCCGTAAAATCCAACGGGAACGGGAAAGAGCAAAAATTATGAATGAGTATCCATGTTATATATGAAATGAATGGATGGAATAATAATGTAAGAGGACAGATGAATAATCTACTGATCATATGTCTATGATCAATGCAACGCTTAGAGAATTATTTTCCGGGGATTATTTCATAAATCCCGTGTTCTCACATATCAGTGATATTTCTCAGACATGTTTGCTTTCCCTTGAAGTTAAACCCTTTGAAGAACAGTGCAAACGACCCACGCCATTGGGCCCACCTGCACCCACACCGATATTAACAAAAATACACCATGAAGAGCATAGCTGGTGCTTTCCTCCCTTCAACCATGAGATTACATTTGATATTTGTACTTATCCCCTACCCCTTCATTTACACTGTTTTTCTCCAACCCGGAAGGCGGTAATGCAGAGGCATTCTTAGAAGTTGAGCACTGGAGAACAAGCCACAAATCTCATAGCATTGTGCCTCCACATTGTTGATAGTTGTTGGCACACCGGAGGATTCACTTGCCCATTGAGAACAACTTTAACTTTGAATGCGTTGTTTACCGTACATATGACCAAATAAATTGCTATTGTTGCTCGTACGTGAATGGAGGAGATATATTTGAATGTTTTGCGATTACTAACCATTACCACCATATCCTCATTCTTGTAAAGGAATCACAATGAAGAACACGGTAAAAACCAGTGTCTTTAAGATGTTTTCATTTAATGGTTTAAATAAATAATTTTCTTTTCGTTTCAAAATCACAAAAATGCAGCATCAGGACAAAATAGTTAAGAATCTTTTTGAAAAATATGCATGGGTATTTCAATTTCGAGCCTTGGTTTTTGTAGTAAATACCCTGAAAAAATTAACGCTAATACTGGTTAATTCCCTCTCAATTTCCCAACGGCAAGTGAAATTCCTAACAATAATACCCTTCGAGTAAAATGACTCGGACTCACTGAATGAGCACCAATCAACCCCAGAATGTACACAGCAAATAGAGACTGCAACTGTAGCAAATGCCAAAGCGATCAAGTCCCCTCGAGTTTCCTTCAGTCACCAATAAATATACCGTCTATGAGCCAAGACTCGAGGCATTGTTACTAGTAGCCTTAATTGGCTCCGGATAAACGCTGTGCGAATGATCGAGGCATACTGTATCCCTGAGGTATAAACCTACGGACTAAATCATCCGATGTCTCAACCCCCTTCTCTCCTCAACAATCCAAGGATACGATACGATATACTCGTCTTCCCCTTTGTTCCATTCCAAGCACAGGATTTCTCCGTTCACCATTGAAGCCAGTTTAAATACATCAATTGTAACCTCGAAACGTCAGTTACCGCCAATCGCAAAATCCCCTCCGCCGGTTCGTGGCTTTGTCCTCGTCTTTGTCCACAACCATCTAAATCCCCATTCTTTTCCGAGGCGAGACGATCTCGTTGGTGTCACTCTACTCCCCTTTCATCACAATTTTCTTTGAATTTCACCCAACTTTCGAGATTTTTCTCGCATTGCCTCGGGTGTGTACGCATATAACTATGTACTTCACGGTGAAGTAAATTTTGTTTATTCAATGGAATTTCGTCTTTGATGTGGTGGTCTTCTCTCATTCAACAATTTTTCAATGCAAAATCTCGTTTAAAAGTTGTTTTCAGCAAGACATGATAAATGCATTCATTAGAAACTTCTCAAAAGCCCACCTATTTCCTCGAGGTCACAAATTTCGTTCAAGTTTTCAATGAAAAAACTCAAAGATTTGTATGAATTTCCAAAAATTAGAGACAAATGGTGTTCTATGGTTTTCTAGAACGATCTACGTTCCTTTTAGTTCTCCATTAAAAATTTCCCCTTTTCCCAGAATTACCTAGATTAAGGTATAAATTTTTCAAAAAAATCCCAGATGATTATTAAATTCATATCAATTCTGACATTAACGTCAAAAATTCCAGATTTTGCTGGGAAATTATTGAATTCTTTAAACTGTTTTGAGAATTTCCAACAATTTACACTTTGGATGCTTCAGTATGCACTTTAGTGCAATGTTTAATTTTTTTTTCAATTTTCTCTTATCTCCAAAAAGTTCCCACTAACCTTGAGAAAAGATGAAAAATCTTAAGAAAATTCTGCAACTATCCCCTAGGGGTCCCAAGTATTCCTGACTATGTCCCCCAGGGGAAAAATAATGAAATATTAGAAGTTTCCTTTAGCTCGTTGAGTTTAACGTTGCTCTGAGCACGCGAAGTAATCAATCGTAATCAAAGTGATTATGTTATGATAAGTTGGGAAATCTAGTTCTATACGTCGATCATAATTTGTCGAAGAATAGGAAAACACTGGCAGTATTTCTTGACGTCAACATTGGATAATGTAGACGTAAAAAGATTACTTGATCAATTTATAGACATCGGATATCCACTTCACTTAATGAAATTTGTTGCATATGAGCTTCAAGGCTCAAAGCCCTGAAACTCACAGGCAACAAATAGTAACAAACATAAGAGTTTCTCAAGGCTTTAAACATAATAAAATTCACCCGGGGCATCTGGTGAGGGGCTGATGCTGAGACTAATTTTGCTCTATAAGATTTACGTGTGCCTTATAGTAGAAATGACCTACTTATCTATTATCCCAAAAGAACTCCTCCCGAGTCTAAACTGGAACGGATACAATACTCTGCCATCAGATTCTGTATGGGCTACAGGATTTCCACACATATTTTATGAAAGCCCTTCCAAATCTAAGTCTTCCACCTCAGACCACCATCACATTATCTATAGCTCATATAAAAACTTCAAAGACCATGTTTTATCTAATAAAAACATGCAGAGTTTGGATAGACTATCAGAACTGTATAAAATAATGATCCAAACCATTTAATAAGTGACCGTTCCACAGGAGCAATAAAGATCTTCGCTGACACTACTAAAATGACTGATGGTGTATCCGTTGCCTTTGCATTCTACTGTCCCCAAATGAATGTAGAAAAATCAATCTCAATAAATAGCAGAGCGTCAATATATACAGCAGAGTGTGTGGCAGTCTCTGAAGCTATCAACTTTACTCATACATATCCAAACAATGCATTTCACATCGTTAGCGACTCATTAAGTGCTCTCCAGTCGATCATGCTGCGGAGTATAAATTTTGAACCGAAACTAATCCTAAATATTAAAGATAAATACAAGGACATAGTTAAGGCCAATGAAGATGTGATAAGATTTATGTGCGTTCCACTCAGGGGTGGCCGGGAACGAAGAAGCTGATCGTCTGGTAAGAGGAGCTACTACGTGTCCCAGTGATCAACGGACAACGGGAGGATAGTGCCATAGCAATTTCGTACGCCGATTTTAGGGAAGACTTCAACGCAGGTAGGAAATGCCAGAAGTGGCAAAACGGGTCATAAGTGACCGGAAAGGCTAGGCTTGTCAAACTTAGCTTGCCAGACGTAGCTCACCAGGTTTGCCACGAGGGAGGGCCAAGCAGGCGAAGAGTACGGGAGACCAGACTTGGGTCGCCAAGCTTAGTTCAAGGGTTAACCAAGCACGTGAAAAACTTGTCAAGCCAAACTTGGCTCATCAGGATTGGCCTGATAGCCAGCCAAGATTTTAATAAAAATTGAAAATAATTTGCTCATTTTTTTGGGAACCCGGAATAAACAAAATCTTACAGATTAATTAAACGTGAAAGTACTCACCAGTTTGAGCCACGCATTAGTTGTAAGAATCTGATTCTTCTCATCCTGAAAGCAAAAAGCAGTAATTTAATAACACAACTCACTTTACTAAGACGTATAATGATGCCCTCAGTTTTCAGATGAAATTCGATAAGAACTTTTTGTGCTCCGAGTCAAGACAGAAAACCTACATCGCAGAGTTGTATACATGAGACACAGAGGGCACATGGAGGCCTCTGAAGATATACAAAGTGTACACACCGGGCAAAAGCACCCCCAACCTTATTACTCCCTAAGAAAGATGAGAATGTGTAGTAGTAGTAGTGATATAAAAATGTGAAATTTCCATTTCAAAAGAAAACAGATGCTGTGCATTTTATACTCCATGTACTTGTGAACCTCCTTTTTCTCTCTCCTCAGCTTTTTCTCTAATCTTTTTCTTTCTTTCTCATTCATCTCTTTCTTTACTCGACTCACTCCAGCTCTCACAGCCTGGTCTCTTAGCGGCTCCAGGAATTTCAATTTATAGCGGGCTTTAGTGATATCGTACAGTGCTAAGAATTTTATTCTTCTTCTGCCTCGATACGTTAGTCATTTATGTAATTTTGAGCTTTACCCTTTTTCATTCTTTGGTTTTATTTCTCTTAACCTCCTTTCCCACCCATCCATTGTCCTACTGGTAATTTTGACCTACATCGGGAGCCATGTTCGCGATGTTGACCTGTGACAAATATTTTCTTTTTTCTTCTAGTACGTCAAAATTGACTGAAGCGATGAATGGAAACTGGCATGAAGGAAAAGCTCATTGTTCTTACCTGTATTGTCAAAAAATGTATAGTCAATGTTGATTCAAATATTTCCATTTAAAAAGCTGTATGCAATTGAAGGAAAAAATTGTAGAGAATTTCTGGGCAGCAATGCGTAAAATTCGATAATACTAAATGCGAGAGAATTTAATATTAATATTTCAAGATGACTTCATTTTATATTCATTCACTTCGTCACAATTTCAAACATTATTTCTCGCATGGAATAAAGATTATAAATGAGTATTAACGAGATGTGAGAAGTCTAGACGACGTTCAAAGGATGCAGGCTAATTAGAGCAGTTGAATTGGTCGACTACGGGACGACTCAAGTATTGTCCAGTACGAAAATTACTTCGGTTGAGGGATCTGGCTACCAACTTCTACATTTTCTCGTTATGTGTCTATTATGCGATAAATTCAGAGAAAACTACAAAGAGTCAATTTTCTTTTGTTGAATACTTAAAATGGTTAATAAAATTGTAAAATATTTCTTTATAGTCGACGAGACCGATTAGAACTAGAGCCAATCCCCACTGAGTGACCAGTCACAATTTAGTAGCAATTAATCAGCTCTATTGAATCATTTTGAAACTCTGTATTTTCTAAACCTTTTTTTAAACCTAGCAAAGCTATCGTTACGCTTTATATTACTCTTGAACCACTTCGAATATTGCCACATTGCGCTCGCGCTCGCACTCTTCTTAGCAACAGAGTTCTTTACCAGGGCACATGTCATCTGTACCGCAGGACAAAACTGCGCAATGATTCGTAGAAATTCAGACGCTCTTAATCCGATAATTAATACCGTCGCACACTCGTTGAAGTACTGAAGGTGTAAACACAAAACCCGGTCTGCTTTAAATGAATCCCGTTAGAGTTATTAGTTAAAATAGCGTATTAGATTTAAAATTGTTCTATCCTTGAAATAATCACTCGGGCTTGTTTCAATGATCGAATCCCACATTTTTCTTCCCGTGGTTAATTTTCGCCATGTTAGGGCTCAGTTGTCATTAATTATTGGATGCTTTACAAAAAAAAATTTTGATCGTGCGGCCAGGGTTTTAAGATCATCGTTTTTAACTTAAGTCTTGTACCAAGTTTGGGACGATGTAAAAAAGTGATTTTTACTGGCTATTCAATGAAAAGTGAAGGGTGAATGGAGACCCCAGCTGATTTGGTCTTCTGACATGAGCCAAGGCTTTTACGTAATCCGTATTGACCTTATGCTAATCAGTATATCAAGATTTAGCCGAGTTTCGTCGCACACCGTCCGTTCAATTTTACTCATCATCGAACTTGCGCAAGTCGAAGGTACTTTCGCAGAAGTATTCCGGAAGTTATCGCTACTCAAGAGCCACCTGCCCAGATCAATATTTTACGCAACGTTGATGAACGACAGCGGTAAGTCAAGTCTAGAAAGGTGCAAGTTGGAATGAACCTTCATGAACGATGATTGAATATTGCGAAGAATTTACGGAGAAATTAATGTTTCGGGAAACAACAAAAATAGGTAACGATTGGGGAGTTCTAGTATCATGAACAGTTGACTGCAAGTTATAATTTCAATAATAATTTACAAAATTAAAAGTCCTCACCTTTGGGAAATGTTGACAACAACATTTTAGACCATAATCTCTCTGATTGCTTTAAGCTTATTTATAAATAGTAAATATTTGGTTTGTATTCCGGAAAATGGACAGAGGAAAAGTTAAATTAATTCATTTACCAATTCGTTTGGGACTTGATTTTTCGAGGATTTCTCGAAAATTAAGGAAGTTAGCATTCTAAATTCAACAGCCTTTCATGTACCTGATATCATGAACCTGATCTAAAATCCATTCAGTCAATGAATGAAGTTAGACTGTAGCCTAGTGATCAGTTGTTTTTTGCATTAGAAATTTGCAAGTTTCGTAAAGCGACCTACCGCGTAGAGGTATCGAGTGAACGAGCATCCAGTAGATCTATGAAATTTTGTATTCCAGCAAACTCAAACATTTGCAAATTATTGGGTTGAACTCTGCAGAATTAATCTAGCATGAAACATTGATAAACAAATCTTGGAAACTCACCACATCAATAATTTGTTGTAACGTTATGCCAAATTTGACCTCGAGCGGCTCGCTCTCGTTGGCCACCGGTCGCTCCAGGGTGTTGTACTTGGCCAGGAGATTGTTGAGGAGCGCCCTCTCATGAGCTCCACAATTGCTTCCTGCAAAGAGGATGAGACAACACTATCAATATTTATTCGGATGGTGTTACCAACTTCTCTACGAAAGCAATAAAAATATAAAATATTAAAGTACAATAAAATTTTCATCCTTTTAGTGAATAAACTGTAGTATGTTTTTAAATGGAATATTGATGATCTTAAAAATTTGAGAATCAATTGGTTTTCAAGTATTCTCTGAATAAACATACTGGACAATCACAGAAGTCTAATGGCATATGACAATAGTATATTTCTCACCTAGGGAGGAAAAGTAGACAAGTCGTCCTCACGTGCAAAATTACGCCCCGAACCGTAGGCGAGGGTTGTAAGCATGTGCGGAATGCCTGTCTGATTTTCCTTCCGAGGTTTGAATACAATTTTTCTGCCAAAATGGACGAAAGTGAGCGTTTTTAACCGAGCGAAGCGAGGTTAGAATGCTCACTTTCAGTCCATGTAGGCAGAAAAAAAATTTCCATCTTTTATGCTTTATTTTCCGAATTCACTTATTAGGTGAAGACCAATGGAAAATAGACAGACGTTTTTTTTCTTCGCAAACCGATCCAAATACTCTTTTACAAAATGCAATGTAGTAGTTATCAGGACCACCAATTTAACATCAAATGATCAACATACGAATTCGACACCATTGAAAATATGTAAAATCAGGCGCTTTTAACCTTGCATCCTCCATAACAATCTCCCGCTTTCGCACCATATGATTCTCGAGAATACATTAAAGTCCATTTATGGTAATGTCCCATCGGACGAAATTGTACCCCAAATAGGTATCGTAAAACCGACCTTGGCTTATAACCACACGATACTGAATGCCAAATGCAACAGGATTCTATCGAGAATTATAATAGGCATGCTTACATTTCCATGGTCCTTTCGACACGTTTCACGCATACTATCTGATAAGATTAGTGTTTTCAAAAGTTATCCTATTGTGAGGTTGAAGGATAGATTCAAATAGAATTCGGTAAAAAAAATGATTCGCTTTTATCAAGTAACATCGAAAGAATCATGGGAATGATATTAATTAAATATTTGCCAACGAAATTAGACATTGTTCATTAAAAGGAAAAGGCACTTGAATAAGGCAAGACCTATAAGTATTTTCATGTGTGGTATCAATTTATCTGAGGCAATTTCGGCCACGTAAGTTAAATTTGTCCAAAAACCTATACATCACTCAATAATTTCGTCATTTCACGGGATATTGTAATTATGACTTGCCCAATACTGCGCTCTAACATTGATTCACAGACTACGGGAACATGTGTAATTACTGTTAACAAAACACCAGTAGCCTATAGTATGATCAAAGTTTACACAGTATTCTCCCGTACTCTTGTAAGCCATCCACAATGGTGCGACGCTGTTTCTCCGATGCGCTTAGAATTTATTCATAGTCGATAATTACGAGGTACCCTACATATACATTCCATTACGTTATCCGCAGTTGCTCGTTCCCACCTAACGAATTCACATAACTCGTTCGCAGTCTGTGTGAGCTCTTCTCTACATTTTTATTTGGGTGAAAAAATTCGCAAAAACGTGGGGAGAAAGAAAAAATAAATAAGTTCAGTAGTGGGACTGGAAGACCTTATAACAATGAGATATTTCACGAGGACAAGAGCAATTGTTTGAAATTTCAAGGAACTGTGCCTTTCATAATTATTGGAAAAATTAATATTTACTGTGATTCAGATCAAGCATTTGTTCCCAAAATTATAAAAGTTAGAATGTAACACCTAAAATATTTTCGCTATATTTATAACTCGGGAGTGGATTGATTAATTAAGCTCCATCTATGATCATTACAAAGAGAATGAAATATTCTTTCCGAGGAAGAAAAATTATTCCACTCCATCCGTCATTCAATTAGGTTTCAACAGGTGACCAGAATTTAAAAATGCCCATGTTGCACCCCCGTCCCCAATTAATCATGCTGTTATTCACAACTCAAGTGAATTAAAGAATTCTCGTCTTCTTGCTCATCAAAATTTAGAATTACCTGAAATTGTCTGTAAAATCTGCACTTTAATAATTTCCATCCGCTTTAATTGAATTCAATGAAACTTGAATTGGCGAATTTTCGAAAAGCGTATTTATTATTATTATACATCGCAAATCACATTTTTGAAGTCTCAATTTGTCCGCCATCTGTTGTGAGTTTCGCTACATATTTTTATTTCGAAGGTTAAGTTGTGAAAAAATATTGAAGCAATACAAAAATCAATAAGTCCAGTAGTCTTGTGGACCGGGAATTGCTACGTCGGAGAATTTCATTGGGATAGAAGAAATTGATTGATCCGCAGAGTCGTAGAGGTTCGCGCGCTCTGTGCGTCTAACAAATTGCCCTAACTTTCGTTCGTATTTCTATTTTCCCGTTAAATCACGCGTTTCTGCAGATAGAGCAATAAATATCTCCTATCTATATACCTTGGGTTGGCAAAATGAGGAAAACAAGGAGACCGAGACTACGCAAATAACGCAAATTCAATCTGCCTGTGAAAGAAATGGAGGATGTAGGAATGTAATCATATCAATCGGTAATGAAATACCTGAAATTACTGAACCTGCTGCAAACTCCATTTCGCAATAGTTAAAGAATTACAAGGGTTACCTATTGATCTGCCATTGGGAATTGATGAAGTTGTCGCCACTCCAAATTTCAGTGCCCAACTGGATCCTCGATTTACTTCGCGTGCAGAAAGTAGTGCACAAGTTTATCTCTTGTGAGAGTACGAATGGTTTTGCACTGAATTGCAATAACAAAAGGATCTCATTAATTTTTTACCAGCTTTGAATAATCAATTCCCAGGTAGGAAAAGTCAACACTGACGATTAGAATAAGGCTGAAACGAGATTTGACATCAAGGCTGGATAACCCAACCTTGAATGAAACTTCTTTCCATTGTTGAATCGTATATTGATTCAAGCATTGGGCGTCAATATATAATCAAGCCTTGGTTTAAAGTTGGAACAGCACTGGTGCTCAAGACTGGGATATCGAAGCCCAGGTAGGAATGAACGATCGAAACGAGATTCGATCAGGCTTGATCCAGGATTGACAAAG
>JAPYZN010002379.1:0-12123 GCA_030522865.1 Psyttalia lounsburyi
TCAGCTCGTGTGATTGGCAGCCCTCGGCTCCGCCTCGGGCAGCCAACTTCACACTCGTGAAAATTCCGTCTCACTCGTAACGAAATATACTATTTCCCATTGTCTACGAGAATGTTTTCCTCTCAAAATTGTCTCTCTGATTTTACCTGAGGCTTTTGGTTTTTTATTTTTTCCCTCCCCAACAATTATCCCCAAGAGTGCAACAATTTTTTTTTAATAAACACTTAATGAACACTGCCCATCGATAAAAACAAAATGTCTGGTGTCTCATGTCTCCCATGCGTTTGGAGATTGTCGCGAGGATTAGCCAAGTCTCCCCTGCTTTTTTCCTACCTCAATTTGATTTTTATCACTGCATGGAGGATTGCGTGACATCATCGTTAAATCCTCCCTGGCAGTGCGTGGAGTGGGGAGGAAAAAAAAACTGTTATTTTCATAACGGGAATGAAAACAGTTTGATGGATATTTATACGTACGTGCAGTGGTTGGTGGATAGAAATTGCATTCGAAAGTGCAGAAGCCAATTCACGACAGGTATATGGTACCTGTGCATATGGAGATATGGCACTTTGTCAAATTGCGATTTTCACGCGATAGACACACGAGGGGATTCGTATTATTTTTGTTTTCATTTGTTATTTCATGGATATTGTAATCACTCAGTGGACGTTCATGGAAATGGCGGTGAATGAAGGGAACTGATTCAATCGTTGTCGCCCAGATTTTTAGATTTTTCTTTTTAACCCCAGGATTTTACGATTTCAATTGAAAAATTCAGTTCACCAACGAATTTTCAATGAAAGGCCTGGATCTCTTGCCTAATTGTTGGACACGCGACGAAAATCCGTCGCCAATTTGACAAGCAAAAGATGAACAGCTGATGGAGAAAAATTGTCCTCTCGTTGACCTCATTTTTATTTTACAGGAAAAAAATGGTTTTAATTAAAAAATGTAAAATATATTTGACTCGCGTTTTTTTGTACTGCAATTTTGTAAATAGTGGAGTCATTATTAATTACGGATATTTTTTAATTCTGTTACAGAGAGTGGAAGACAACTGGGTCCCCATGCCTGTGCAATATGCCAAAATGTCGTCGATGGTGGCAGCCAGTCGCGTGCCCTGTCACGCAGCCAGGCGTCTCAGTACGGTCTGAGGGAGGATCAGGTGCAGCCTGGTGCACGTGTATGTAACACATGCAGGTGTAAAGCTGTACGTGGTCGTTACACTGCCTGTCCACTTCCGGGCTGTCCAAATGTCAATAATGCCAATAATAAGACGAGAGTTAAAAGACTCAGGGCACTGCCACCAAAATGGATGGAACTACCCCCGGAAATACGGGATCCAGTTATTCAAGAATTTCGTAAGTTGAGAGATTGATCTGATAAAGAGGACATTCAAGGCCGGGCGTCTCAAAGTTTTTTGAGTCCCTACATTCTCCAGAATTCCCCAGGAACACCGCCCATTATCGCCATTTGCGGAGTTACTGATTACGGCCGAGAACAGGCATGAAAAAGTATGATCTTAGGGTCAAACGAAAGGTGATGAGCTCTCAAATGTCGGCAATTAGGTCTCCAGTGTGCGTTCCTTTCGTAGAGGTTATCATTTGTTTTTGTTTGGCGAGTGAAACTCCGCCGCCATTTTGTAAAATTTTGTCGCGCATTGGGAAGTTGACGGTCGTTATATGTACATTATTATATTCTCATCATCATTACTCCCCCCTGAAACCTAATTACCGACATATTAGATATTATGACCTTTCGCCTGACCCCTAGATCGCAATTTTTCATGCCCCCTTTCGGCCGTAATCAGTAACCCCGTAAACAGCTGAAATGAACCGGGGTTCTGGGGTAGTAAAAAAACATTCCAGCAAAGATTTCAATTCATTCATTTTATTTCAGTTTATTCATTCCCCATATTCCCAAGATTATTCCCATCATTAATACTCATTATTGTCGTCGTCCTTACGATTACAATATTTCATCTTTTTTTTAATACTTGAATTGTCTCTAGAAATACCAAACAATGCCACAAAATGCTGTTCAGCCTGTTTCAACCGAATATCTCGTCGTCTGGCGCCTCACCTGTCAGGTGGTGGTGATGCCACTGACGAGACATCTGAATCAATAGCACGACAATGGACTGAGGATGAGCTCAAACAACTGAGGCGTGCACTGCGCGAGAATGGAACAAATTGGTTAAAAATATCAGAACAAATACCTGGCAAATCCACTCATCAGTGCAAAAATTATTACCTAACTTATCGTAAAAAAATGGGCCTGGATCAGTTTGCTGCTGAGTATTATCAGTCACTCGGTGAGGAGAGAAGGCCGTGTTTGACGGATGAGGAGGAGAGTGGCAGTAGTACGAGTAGCTGTGATGAAATGGCTGTGCATGACTCGAGTGATACGGCTAGTGCAGGCAGTCCTGCCAATACAATATCCAGCAGTACGCCTGGCTCGGTGGGACCCTCCACTGCCACTGGAACAATCAAAGTTGGTGGATTTACCCAGGAGAATACCGGGGATATCAGGATTTCTCTTGTGCCACCTGCTTCCACTGCGTCTGGGCCTCAGCAGGCAACCACCGCTGGTGGACAGGCGACCAATAGTCGAGAGGATTACGATAGCTCTGCTACGGTAAGTGTCGTTACATTCGTCTCGATTTAGCTTTGAAATAAATTGTTGAATTTTAGTTGTTTAATTCGAAGGCCGTTATCGCGTGCTGATTTCACGCCAAATGAAACTCCTCATCCTCGACCTCTGGAGGATTGAGGAAGATTTTTTTTCTACGATTGAAGGCTTGAAAAACTTTTCCTTTTTCCGACTACTCAACTGCCGAAAATGTTTTATCTTCAGTTTATCTGGGGTTTTTTTTTCTCACTAACCTAATCTTTATTTTTCTCACTTATCAAGACTTTCTCTTCTTCTTCGTCGTCACATGTATCGGATAGTTTGTTGATAGGAGATAGTTGTCTATGGTTGAATAATTATTTTGTTTTAAACAATTGGTGACTGTTTTATTTTCAGCAGAATTTGTGTCAATCATCGACCCTAGTACAGTTTAAGATTGAGGAAATATTTTTATTTGTGGATAATCCCATTATTTTTCACCATATTCTCTCATTAATAATAATAGTAATAAAAAAAATGTTATTGTGCTGAATTTGGCCATTAAATTTCAGAATGGGAATTTAATGTACATAAAGTATTTATGCACGTGTTTAATTGATCACTCGCCTAATTTTTGAACATATTTAAACCAACCACAGATTATTTATGTTCATATTATTAATCTACTTTAAATCACAACACAACAGTCACACGAAAACGATTAATTTATTAAATTATTCACAATAAAATCGGTTTTTTTCATCGCGAATTTCATTTTCACACTTTTTCTTTTTCGACGTTTGTCTTTTATTTTCGGCCTTGCCTTGATAGATATTTCTATTGGTAATTGTTCCAGGAGACGGCGGACGAGGGTCAGGGTGGGGCAGATGTGGATAATGCAAATTCAACAGCACCATTAACAACAGCAACAACAACAAGTACAAGTACGATATTACAATCACAAACGGCCTCACAGTTGCAACAATCGACGCAACGCGAACAACCACCACCAGGACATTCACCACCAACAAGCAATGCCAATCCACTGACTGTCAAGGATCTCATGTTCGATGTTATTGAGATGCAGCTCAAACGAAATCCCAATAGTACGTCAACGAGCTCAGTAACGCCCACGATATCCAGTATATTGAAGACAGATCACAGAAACGATATCACATTTGTTCGTGAATTTAAGCCATCGTCGAGTTTACCCTCTACTGCCATGTCCAATAGGGACTCGAATTTGGCAACACTGTCAGTCGTTTCTGTACCACATCACAGATCAGCGCCGAGTCCTCAACAAATTGGTAAGCATTTTAATTGCAGTTAAGGCCCGGGTGTAATAGTTCGTAACCTCGACATTCCCGTGACTAATTACAAGAATGCTAATCATCAAATCATAAGCAAACTGAATTTCCGACGTCCGTGCATGACTTTTGCAGGTCGGAAATTGGGTCTACTGACAATTTGATCATTACTTTACGTCTAATCAGGGTCACCGACTTCGAGGTAATAAATTATTACACCCGGCCCTTAAACATTATTTCTCAGTATACCCTTTCCGATTTTGGACGATTTGGTTGTCATACCACCCCCGCGCCCTCTGACGAGGGACAAGGGAACCTCTTGAGGGAATAACCTGTCGGAGAGAGTCGTGTCCCTTTGAGACAACGACAGCAGTGGAACTCTAGATAGACCTCCCGAGATAAATTCCCCCAAAAACTAAGCCAAAACGAATTGTCTCACCAAAAAAATTAAAAACTCTCTCTGAATTTCTCCAGGCCAAATGCAGGCGACAATAACACCAATGCCCCCGGTGCCGGCGCCAAATCAACCGCCCTCAGCGGACCTGCTTCCAAAAGAGGGTCTGGTAGTGATGCAGGTCCAGCAAGCGCTTCGCGAGACGGAGGGTACCCTAGACCTCAGTATAAAGAAGCCACGCCAGCAGCCACCGCCTCAGCAATCTCAGCCACAGCCCCAGGACTACAATCACACTCTCCAACCGCCCCACAAAGCCCCCCAAATGGCGATGTATCGTCCCGAGCTCCCCCCAGGTGCTTACTACCATCCGCACGCCCACGAGCAGGGTCGCGGAGCGAAGAGTCCGCTGGTATACGCCTCCTCCCCCCGTCCCCAAGCTCCGATAACTCCAAAAATGAACAAAGTATCAGTGCCTCCACCCCACTCAAAGCTGTCCCCAAAACTGGGCAACATGGGAACCCCCCACAAGGGTGGCTCCATAACCCACGGAACTCCAGTCTCCGGTGCCCGCTACGAGGGTCTCCTGCGCCAGATGACACCACCCGGCACAGCATCATCAGTAGCATCAGCAAACACCCCAGCCCCCAAAGAGTCTGGCTCGATAACCCAGGGGACTCCAGTCCACCCATTCACAGTTGAGAAACGTCCAATGTACGATTATCATCGTCCCATCAGACACTCACCAGCGACAACGAATGCCCCACCCCAGAGTCCCAATCAGGGTGTGGTGGTTACCCACAGTAACTACAACTCCTACTCAGCAAGACCACCACCGAGCTACACAATGGAGCAGCAGTTGTCCTCGCGTCAGATAATAATGAACGACTACATAACAAGCCAGCAGATGCACCAGCGAAGGGGTACGAGTGCCAGCAACGAGAGCTCAAATAAAACTGAGCCAACACCAGGATCTCTCTACTACACAAGTACACCACCACCACCAGCGCCCCCTCAGTCCCACACACAGACAAGACAGGGTGTCATCCAGAGGCACAATCCCCAGAAGCAAATCCATTATCATCCACCACCAGCTGGGCTGGAGGCTTTCTCAAGTCTAGTTGATGTTGCGGTTCAACAGCCGAGTTTACCTGTACCTCATCCCCATGGACATCAGCCATCGGGTAGTAGTCACGAGGGTCTTGGCAAAACAATGGCAGACCGATTGTTGGCTGACCGGTATGTGGACAATAATCGGGCCTATCGTGAACAAGAGTTGAGGATTCAGGAGCACAGGATGGCAATGCAGCACGCTGAGAGAATGGCAGCTGCACATCAACAGCAGAGAGACAGGGAGCGCGATTTGGCGCATATTAGGGAGAAGGAGGAGCACCGATTGCAGAGGGAGAGGGAGAAGGAGTTGCAGCAATTGGAGCACAGGCTTGCTGTTCAGCATCATCAGAGGGAGAAGGATATGCAGCAGGAGAGGATAGACAGGGAGAAGCAGCTGCAGCATGAGCACATGATGCAGCAGAGGGAGAAGGAGGAGAGGCTGAGGGAGAAGGAGATTCAACACCAGAGGGAACAAATTGCTGCGCATCAGAGGGAGAAGGAGCACCAGGAGCACAGAATGGCACAGCAGAGGGAGAAGGAGATTCAGCATCAGCGGGAGCAGCTTGCTGTACATCAGAGGGAGAAGGAGATGAGGGAGAAGCAGGAGCACAGGATGGCTGTGCACAGGGAGAGGGAAATGGCGCATTTACATCAGCAGCAGAGAATGCAGGAGCAGCAGCAGATGCAACAGCATATTCTGGGCCAGAGGATGGAGGCTGAGAGGCGACATATGGCGCAGATCTACAGGGATCAGCAGCATCAGCATATTGATAGGGAGTCGGGGAGACTTATTGGCAGTGGATTCTCACAGTCGTCCAGGCCTCAACAACCCCAACAACCTCCACCTCAACAACCACCAGTCTCCTCGAGGCCTAGTCCTGCCTCATCGAATTCTCAGTCTGGGGATAATTCCTCTACACTCACTGCTGCCAGTTTAATTGATGCTATTATCACTCATCAGATTAATCAGAGCTTCAAGAGCACTAGTGGGGCAACTACTGTCAATAATCAACCTACTAGGCCCGGCGATAGACTTTTCCAGGTGAGAAACAGGAAAATTATGTCTGGGGATTTTGTATTTGGGATTCTCTATTCTTGGGTAGCTGTCCAACAGTTGTTATTGAGCATTCTAATTGTCCTCTACAGCCCAGTAGAAAGCACTAAAGCTACAAATTAAATTACCGAGCAAGCTTCTGAGAATTGGATTTCCTTTCTCTTTTTTGTGATGACCGCATCCGGGACAGGAGAAGACGCTTAAAGTATTAAATATTTTTATCCGAGGAATTCATTCAATTGAAGAAAGTGTGATATTGGCTTATTATGAAATTATTGATTCGATATTGAACGATTGGTAGCCACGAAGCTGCACTGAAACTTGCGCTTTAATTGAAGTCACACTTTTATGAAGGAGAAAAAACAATATTAATTCATTCTCCTTACTGCAGGGATTCCATCGTGACAGTCAAGCTGAGCCCAACGGTGTAGCTCACAGTCCAGCAGCTGAGAGTTCCCTAGCCAACAGTGGACCACCCGAGGTCACGAGAGATGGAAAAACAATAACACTTGGCGAGCACGTTGAGCACATCGTCACGAAGGACTTTGGACCACCACACGCGTCCTACCGCTCGTACCCAGGGTAACTAGCTTTTAAAAATTCATTCGTACCTCTGGTGTAACGAATTTTTCGTTATTTTAAAACTGCAGGTCTCGTCTTTATCTGTCTCCACAGATAACCTCACATTTTCGATAATTTTTCGTCTCTTCAGCTTTTAACTTGCGTCTAGTACTGAAAATATTTATTGAGTGCGAAATCCCGTCTAGTCTCCTGAACTAACTCTCCTAGAATCCGGCAGCCCAATTGATCTCCATGTCTCTGATTCTAGTTATCCATTGGCAGACGATCAATGGAAGCGTCGTGAGTCGGAGCCAGAGCCTGTCAAGCCCGGTGACGAGCGTCAGATAATTCGTGTGTCCCAGGGGCAACAGCAGTCTCAGGTACCGCCGCAGTCCCAGCAGCCACCAGTGTCCGTAGCAAAGCAGTTCCACAGTGTTGAGCCAGTATCACCACCCGAGGCAACCCAGAACCACTACGCAAGACGATTCTACGAGTCTGCGACAGCCACAACAACATCAGCAACGCCTCCCAAGCCCCATCTGTCGCCTCTTGACTACGTCAAGAATAAAATTGTCGAGGTGATGAGGACCTCCGAGGACGACAAGACAACTGGTGGTGGTGAGAGGGGCAGTGGTAATGGAACAGCTGACAAGGATGACAAACCTGTTGAGAGCCCCCCAGGTGAAATGGTGATCGATGAGAGCCCCAATCCGCAGACTCAGCAGCCACCACCAGCATCAACGACATTCTATCCATTCAGTGCACTTGGAGTTCACACAGGACCACCACCAGCACCTCCTCCACCCACATCGGGCACCACAACGGTCACCAAAACCGAACAGATGGAGCCAACACCACTTCTCTCAGCTCAGTACGAACCACTATCCGATGAGGATTGATCGAACACCTGGAGTCTTCCCCATCTCTGATGTCTCGCTGTCTAGTGATTTACTTTGAAACACTTTTATTTTCTCGCCCGTCAATCTTTCTGTCCCATTATTTCCAGTTGGGAAATTGTTCATGATAATTTCTACTCACTGCTGTCTCTTTTTTTTTTTTATTATGATCATTTTTACGTGAATTTTGAATGCTAAAGGACTCTAGGAAAATTTATGATTTTAGAAAATTTAGCCTTGTACATGATTTTTTATCTCCATCGAGACGTCATTCCAGTCGACTCTGCACTTTTTTTTATTATTGAATTTTATGATGAAAATTGTCACGCTCTGGTGACATTTTTTCTTTTTCCTCGCTCTCCCCCGGAATGATCAAGTGCGCGGATTATTGGAAATCAGAGTCATTCCTCAATAATTTTTTTCTTTTCTGTTTCTTTTTTTTGCGATGAGAAGGATTGTATGGTGGACAAGTCCAGTGAGAGGATAAACATTGATATGGATAAAGAGATTTAATGAAATTAACAAAATGCCGGCTTTCTAGTGCATGGCATCGACGCTTATTTGCAATTACCCGATGGACAACTTAAATTGATGAATTATTGGCCAACAGTGGGTGGTTGATAATGATATAATTGAATTGTCGTGTTTTGTGCAAAATGAATGGTAATGATTTTTTCTTTTGTATATATTATAAATGGATAATCGTTAAAACGATGAGAGAATGGTACGACGTTAAAGGTGTGAGTGTTTTTATTTTGAATGAATCTGTGATGAATACCAGTGTGAGATATTAAAATGTTAAAACCGTATTTTAGAGCCCATTTGAGAGACACTTTCGGGAATTCAGACGGAGGATGAGACAGAACGGTTTGTAACAATCTTCTGAGGTACAGAGACGGAGAGTGAGAGTGCGAGTGCGTGAGAGAGAGAGAGAGAGAGAGAGAGAGATCTCGTACTGTCGTATACATGAATTAACGTCTTTGAAAACAAAAAAAAAACATGAATCATCCCCTTTCTGTTCAATTAATTTTCCTTTTCTTTGGTAAAGTGGTTGATAAATTTGTAATATGTAAGCGTTGTATATAGTACATAATATTTACATTTTAAGACGAGCAAGTAATTATATGATTACTAGATTATATTAATAATGATAAGTGGCTAGCAGTTTTTAGTATATAAGATGGAAAAAAACAACTTTAGGTAGCATTATAGAAGGTAGAAATTAAACAAAAAACAAAAACAAATACAAAAAAAAACAAAATAATTCACGAACTGACTGGGGAACTTCTCTCAAGACTACGTTCTCTTCACGATAAAGAAAATAATTAATGAAAAACGACAAATTACAGACAAAACAACAAATTATGAAAAAGATTAATAATAATAACATGAATTATCAATGAAAGAATGAATGTGAATTTTATTTGACTCATTTAAATTAACTGGCGATTTCTCATTTTCCTCTTTTTTTTTTTTTTGTTTTTTATTGTTTTCAGATGAGAATGAAAATATACGAAAATAGATACGTGTTTTTTCATACCCACGTGCACTCATTAGTTTAAACAAAAATGAATGAGCAAAACATTCACTTTTTTATACAGCCTAATTTTATATTTGTACTTGAGCTTGAATTGCTGGGAGACATGCGCCACAAGTCGTCATTATTTCCGGCTTCAGATCCAAATGGGAGATGTAAATGATCAGTTTTTAGGTAATTAAATTGTCGTTTTTTTTTTTTCACATCTTTAGCTTATTTCCTTTTGTAACTGCGATTATTGTCAATCGCTGGATCATTTCGAATTCGAACACAAGGAGACCGGTGCCTTTGAAGATGTATTATTATCGAATAAATAATATGTGTATCGTGAAAACCCCTTCTTCTTCCTGCTCGAATTCACTCAGCTCGTCTAATTATCTCGTATTTATCGGCCTCTGCGGCGATTTATTAAAATTCCTCAGTTGGATTCTGCACAAATGATTGAAAATCTGTGAGTGACCTTGGCAGAGATCAATAGCTGCGAGATAATTGAGGAGTCGGTCGCTAATTCTCTGCAACAGGGGTCACTCATGAAATACGCGTCTCCATATTTCCAATTCTTTTCCTGGAGTTTTTCTTTTTTATCTCGTTGGGAACAGAATTAGAAATACGGGGATTTGGTGATTATTACTTTTTCACGATTTCCAGGGTTCGACGATCATTAACTCGTTAAAACGATTATCGATTGATTGAATTTATTGAAATTAAATAATTGTCGGGTTCGGTGGAAAGATCTAGGCAGGGGCAGGAGGAGATACTTGACTTCAAAAATAATTGACTGGGGTAATAAAAGATAAATTAATAATAAATTTCTCTCGGAGGCTTCTCATGACTGAAGACTATTCTGTCTTGTCCAATCGACGCGTCAACAAGACGAGATAATTTCTCAAGGATCCATTTACCCCACTCTTCCACTAAAGTGATAAAACAGAATAAGTTAATTTCACAAGATCGCATTTTGTCAAGTATCTAGAGTCGAGCAATTGTAAGTTATTCCCGAAGACTCCGAGAGTTCATAAAAGAAGATAATCTCTTTGTATCGACAAAAATTCTAGCCCGCCATTTTGTAATGATTTGTCTGACTAGTCCGGACTTTTGGTTTTCCTTCTGGAGGCTTTCACTGGTCACACTGTCAATTCGCAAATAAATTCCAGAAGTGCTGGAGTATCATAAAAAAAATGTTCACTCAAAAAAATTTTAATCTTCGTCGAAAGTGAACAAGTTCCCCGGAAAATTAATGAGCGACGGGGAAATTATTCAGCCCGACGTGAAGACCTTACGACGCCTCCTGCCAAAACAATAAAAAAATCTCAATGATCTCTACCTTAATTTATCGCTGGCGATTATAAATTAATAAAAACGCAGACTAGATTCCCCCCTCATAATTGACATTCTTCAAATCTACAGAAAAAATTCACAACCTGCCCGAGATTATTCCCGACAGAACCGGACAATTTTCCAAAAATCCCAAACGCTTCCACGCCCTAAAAATCCTTTCTTTCCCCCCAAAAAAATTCCCACGACTGCGAGCCACCCGATGACTCAAAACACCTGATTCATAAAATAAGCCATAAAATAATTAAAAAACGATTGATCTCTCCCTGCTCCAGCTCCGACCGAGACGACCGAAAGCCCCGAACATTAAGAACAAGAACTTAGACTAGAGAGACGTAATTGTAAACAAATGTACCTATTCTGCTGAGAAAGCCTGGACGAATGATTGAAAAAATTCCTAACCCCCACCCCGGGAAAACAAAGGCTGTACTATACATAAAAAGAAAAAAAGAATAATTAATAATTAAATAAACCTGCGTTAAGATAATGCCGAGGCACTCGTCCCCTCACCTGAAACTAATGCAAAAAGAATAAATCAATTGAACTGTATAATAGAAAAAAAAATTGACGATTTGCTGATGAAGTGAAGAAGCCGACGAGCGCTAGCAATTGCGGCTGAATTACACTACTGATTAAACAAATGACTAAAATAAATTACAACTAATAGCGAGCGAGCGCATACCATGCCTACAGTAAATAAAAAAACAAACTACAAGTGTAGAAAACTCGATAACACTACTATCGATGAAAAAACAAAAACAATTCAATGTAAATTGTTATTTTTGTTGAAATAAAATCACCTCCGTTATGACAGCGTTGAGTAACTGGAATTTGCACGTTCTTCAGACTTTTTTATTCTCAATTTCTGGTAGAAATTGTATGTTCATTTCTAGTAATTGTGGCCGGGGTCGGGCGGTTTGTGAAATTATAAAATTCGCTTTTCGTTTCCTTCAAATGTAATGCAGTTCTTAAATATTTACACTATGTACAATAGTTGATTTTCCGTAATTTGGTTGAGCTTCGATTATTTAGTGGACTGTATGTTGATTTTTTATGCCATAGGTGCCCGTAATCACGCGATTCTAACCTCGCTTCGCTCGGTTAAATCGCGGATTACGGGCACAATGCCATAATAGTATATTATGCCATAGGTGCCCGTAATCACGCGATTCTAACCTCGCTTTGCTCGGTTAAATCGCGGATTACGGGCACAATGACATAATAGTATATTATGCCATAGGTGCCCGTAATCACGCGATTCTAACCTCGCTTCGCTCGGTTAAATCGCGGATTACGGGCACAATGACATAATAGTATAT
>JAPYZN010002380.1:0-12116 GCA_030522865.1 Psyttalia lounsburyi
AACAGCAGAGAAAAAAAAAAAAAAAAAAAAAAAAAACTAGACTTCATCCATCATTCCATCACCTCGCGTAAGCCCCAAAGTACAAGCCACACAGTGCACACATAACCCCGAAGACAGAGAGCCCACACATAAACCCAGCACACACTCATCTCCCGAAACATGTGTGCGAGAGAGTGAGAGAAGGTTGGCCAGTGCGTATCGATCTGGCAGCGTTACGTGCGTGCCGGAGGTTGGGGTCCTGGTATGGACCAATCGGAGGGCAACTCCTCTCCTCCCGCCCCTCCTGGCACTCGCCATCCCTCTCCCTCCTGTGCATCTGTGTTGAGCCCACGTACGTCGATGCCATCCTCCTCCTCCTCCCCCCGCCGTTAGCCGGCTCACCCGCGCCCTCTGGCGGGCCCAAAGCCCAACACACACGTCCCACGCAGACACGAAACGCACAAACACGCATCTTACCACCCCCCGCCCCCCACCCCCTCGTATGTAAAATACCTCTGTCTCACTTAGACTCGCGCATTTGATTGTACCTGCTGGCTGATTACGCCGGCTGATAACGCAACACGCGCTCCGAGACCGCCATACTCGTGGGACAAAGGGAATGGCGGCGTAACGTCGCTCTGACGGCGAGGGAGAGACACCGGAAGTCGACGAGACGCGGAGGAAAGAGGGGCCCTCGGAAAAATATACCCGTGTGGCTATCGAACGAGGGTATACACCTCTCGATATACTAATGCGAGATGATGAGAAGTTGGACAACTGTCCGCCAGCGAAACTCCCGTGTCTCCATTCGTATTCATTTCTACTTCCGATTGGAAGCTTTGTCATTCATCAGTCCTACGATTTTCTCATTTCGCTGGGGAATTGTTGTTGAAATGCCGTGAAATAAGAAAATACAATGATTTTGTCAGGTTTAAACCAGGGGGAGGACGGGCTTTTTTTGCCAATCTCAATCATTCGATTTTTTTAGAGCTACATAACTCCGTCGACTTGTGACGCAAAATAACCGTCTAATCGAGGCGAACTATCCCTTCAAAGGTTGCGCATTTAAAACTCCGGCTGAAATAAAAATATTGCAAAATAAACGTTCTCCAATAATTAAATCCATCTGTTTCAATTCATCACTCAATATGTAAAAGGCAATTTAATTACGCTCCGATGACGCATATACGTTACTACCAATAGAAATCCCGATTCGGCTTTCGCAATTGAACCAAAATCATTAAACTCCGAATTTCTGATGAATTCCCACTGCTGTACAGAGAAAAAAAAAACCCACTCCATTTAATTAATATGATTAAAGTCTCAATCAGGCCGGCAAAAAAAATCCACAATTCAAACAGTCGACGAACTACATTTTATTTAAATACCTGCACAACGGATTGAGTTATTTTGTCTATCGCGATTCGCTCCCATCCAAATTGTCCCAAAGAAGTGGGGGGGAAAAAAAAATTGCGGTCGGTTTCGAGCCATTAAATTGCTCGTATTTCTGTCTCCGTCTATTTTTATCAAACGAATTTCTCTCTTCTATTTTTTTTTTCTTTCGCATTGTGCAATAGACGAGTGCATGAAGGACTTGGGGAATTGATCGAGTGAGTGAGAGAGAAATGGAAATAGTATTTGCAAATGTTTTGTGGGAGGGGGGGGATTTTCGATCGTACACACGAGCCGGAAGCTCGTACCAACGATTAACGAGGAAATTCGATGAAATCGTAAATTCGTACGTTGAGGGATGTATACCACCACTCAACGTTTTTGGAGTGAGACCCACTAGGTTAGGATTGGGTTGATGTCCACTCTGCGTCAATATAACAGTGTGAATCGACGAGGCACTAGGGGGAGTTGGTTGCGGGAGAGGCGGGGGGACTGGAGAGGGGGGATATCAGTTGGGCTCCAGTTCGCGGGTTGGAAATCGGCTATCTATCGGGACGCATGTGCGAGTTGTCATCAGCGAGGGAGAGTGCATGGATTTCATCTGGAAGCCCCAGTGGTCAGTAAAATTCCCTAAACGATAATAAATAATGGATGACGAGCTATCCGATTTTTTTTCCACATTTTACATTCAATCCTCGACGCTTGATGTAAAGAAAAATTAATTTATTCGTTTCGCTCAACTGCCGGAGTTCATTCGCCGTTTTTTTTAATCAGACCTAGTGGAGATTAGATTGAATCAAGGCAAATATCCAATCAATTAAAGTTGACTTGGGTGACAGTAATTTTTCCATTTGCCCGGGGATCAATTTTTCCGCTGGTATCCAGCCGAAGAAAAAACCGTAGAGGCTCACTCGAAGAAACTCCACCCCATTTGAAACATTTAAATTCATACCAACTAGTTTCTCCCGTTATCTCAATCCAAATTGACAACCAACTCCAATACCCCCAGAAGCCCTTGAGAGCATTCAATTCCAAATGATTCGTTACCCGACTATTCGCTTTCCCGTCGTTCGACAATTTCCTCCATCTTAACCTCCACCATGATTGTTTCAAGGTGGGCTAAACTCCCGAAGCAGATAGGGTATTGGGAGAAAGAGAGACACGGGGAGACAGCGGGAGAGGGTTCGGGGAGCGAGAGAAACGAGGAAATCTCTAATTCAGCTTTAGAGGAGATATCTTAGGAGAAGGTGGTGAGGCTGACGGGTTGTGTGGGAGGACTCGGATTCGTCCCGTTCTAATCTGGTCTCCTTGGTTTCGCCCTCGAGTTGCAAGGGTGCCGAGTGGGTGGGTGGGTTCGTTTCTCAAGCCTTCGTCGAGCGGGAAGGGAGGACTGATGCCGTCTCGCTCGATTCCCACCGTGCGTGAGTAGATTCGAGGAAAGACTCTGGGTCTTCTCGCTGAGGAGCATAACTGGTGAAAATAGAGGGTGGTATTGACAGAGAGAAAGGAGAACGTGGGAAGCCTTTGAGGAGGGCCGAGGACGAGGAGGCGTTTTAAAGGGTACCGTACACACCTCGACAAAGGCGAACCCTCTTAAAGTTCTTACTCGTGTGATGTGCCTACTAAGTTGCCGCTTTCTTTTCTCATCCGCTCTCATTTTGATTCAAACAGTGTAACCTTTCACCAACACCTCACGAGTGGGGATTCCTTCATCGGGGTGGACTGATTTGATTAGGTCAATTTTTTCATTCCAACGAACAACAATTGGCCGCAAAAAACGCATTTCAATTTGAGACTGGCGCTATTGTCTCTCCAAATGCGCTTGAAAAATTCTATTTTTACACAAGAAAATTCTCCTAATGAGAACAAAAAAATATTCAATTAGACTTTTTGCCCCACTACTTATTTCATCTTCTTAATTTAGTTTCCACAAAAAGTACATAATCTGACCTGTCCATGAGCCTCAAGCCCAGATGGCGCACATACAGACTCACACGCTAGTGTCACTAGTGGGTCTAATCTGGGGCGCGGCACGAGAGCGCGAGTCTAATCCAGCTTATCCAGAAAGTAATTTTGAGTCTTTTGAAATATCCCCCCTCCTTCCCCCCAACGTTGAACCCACTCCAGTGGGTATAACCCACCCACCAACAGGACCCAACCGTCTTCATTCGTTTCACTCAGCGATTTTGTCCCTCACGAGACTGCCTCACCCTTGATGCTCCTGATGGTCTCGTTGGGAAGTTTGGTTATCTCTTTTACCAGGTCCACTCGGATTTTTTTCTTCCTCCCTTCGATTGAGTTGCCGGGAAGGGGGAGTACAGAGTTCCGATTAACTTGACTAATTTCTACTGTTGTAAAAAGAACAAAGAGAGAGTTTCCCTTTTTCTCCCAGAAAAAGTGAAGTTGTAATATTCGCCGCGCCCCTCAAAAAAAATGATCAAAAAAATTCCAGTGGCCGACGAATTGATCAGGAATTCCCAGCGCTCAATGTCCAAGTGACTTTTCAATAAAAAAAATCCAATCCCCCCGCCAGATAATATTAGATCGTCAGAATTAATTTCACCGAGTTTTCCACTGTTTTCAATTTTCTCCAAGGCAATAGCGCTATCTCCAGGCGTAGCGTGACGGCACGTTTCCCCCCCTCCCTCCCCCCCCAGGTATACATAAGTGCGAATTGTACATATTCCAGTGTACATGCACCGCTTCCATATAATACACAGAGCAAGTGAGGGAACGCGCAACCGCGCCTCACCAGTCCAATCGCTCAGGGCTGAATCTACCGTACATGCTACCTAGGTGACTTTATATACAGTCAGGGTTATGTGGCTGTGCAAACCCAGAGATGGCAAAATTGTACATGCGGAGTTGGTTTGGTATAACGTATATAACAAGCTTTGATATATAGAGTGCAGTGGAGCGGTCCAGAGGCTGGGTTGCGGATAATTCAGGCAATCAGCGTAATGTTGCGTCTCTGTAGAGTGGGCTCTCCAGTTACCAGCGATATATGCTCGTGGAACGTTACTCCTGTGTCTCGGTATTTCCGGTTAATTCTGGGCATACTCTGATGTCTTACATTGCGTTATTAACACCTGAGCGAGTTTCTTCTGTTGTTAATTTCGGGATTATTTTGGGGGGGTGGCGGGGGTTGACGGTAGAGAGAATTGGTTGAGTATTCTACTGGTGAGGTATTTAAAGACGGCAACGGATGCATGCCTCGCCTACCCGAGGAAAATGCCTCATTTTCCATCAGCTCCCACTGTCAGAAAATTATTCCTGGCCTTCAGTTCTTTCTTTTTATTTCATAATTTTTTTTTTATGAATTTCTCCGGCTTTCTAATGGCCACTGACGGCGCCAATCGATTGAGCCGTAACTCGGCTCTCCTCCCCGAGAGCATTAGAAACCGTACGTGGGCGAAATTACCCACAAACGCGGGGGGAAATAGCCCATAAACATTGATGGGGATATTTTGTTATCGAAAAGTGAAATGGAAAATCTGAACATTTGCCGCACCGAATTACGACTCGGGTTATTCGAGTTAATCTCCAATGAACGAAAACAAATGATGCATTTTCATAAAATGATAAAAACCAGTGGGATATGGCGAAAAATTAATTTAAAAAATTCCTCTCCGTCGGGTAAATTGTCCAGACATTTTTTTTTCCCTATTTTTAAAAACTAAACCCGCTTGCAGTGTCACTTGTCAGCTCAATTCAACAATTGAATCGCAGAAATGAAATAATATGGATAAGTGTCGTTGAGCGAAACGATTGCTTATGTATGTTATGCGGGTGGAGGGCACTTTTGGGCTTCGAAATGCTGACAAAATTCATGAGTGTCGTATGCGTGGCGGCCATTTAGAGGCGGTGGGTCGAAGCTCTCTGAAGTACCAGAAACGCTTAACAAATGATACGCAGGTCCTCCAGGCAAACATTTCATCTAGGTTATCCCGGGAGTTACAGTTGAGGGGAAAAGAGAGCGAGAGAGAGAGAGAGAGAGAGAGAGAGAGAGAGAGTCTCAAGTACATTAATCAACTGTTATGATACACGTCCTCAACCCTTCCCCTCCAACTTCAACAAATTTATGAGGTGTATACCACTCAGTTACATTCGACAAGTCATACTCAACTACTTAATACATTCAGATCATCGCTCGGTAAAAAAAGAAATCATCAATAATAAATCTATATTCGCTGAGTCAGTATATCTCCGAATTTTCCTGATCTCTCTCCGAAAATTTACGCGTTGGAGATTTTTTATTTAAAAAAAATCCCCTCCTCACGCACTAATTAAATTTTTTGATCAGTCGACATTGATCACATGATTTGAACTGCGCAAAAAAAAAATCTGAGTAGATTCAACTTGCAATTATATAATTATATATCGTCAAATTGAACGTAATTCCAACAAATCGGCAAGTCGCCATTCAATCAAAGCGGAAGCCCCGACTTTGAATTTCTAAATGAATGATTGTAAACATCGCAGACCCCCCATTTAACCGTCAATTTGTTATTGTTAAAAGCTCGGGGCATTCAAGGGACTATAAACTACCGAGTTTGCAACAGTTTTGGGCGTTCATTAAACATTGAGATGGTTGCGAAGTAGGAGAGAGAAAACGAGAGAAAAAAATAAAAGTCCACGAATGTTTGAGAGAGCCAAACGATTCTAAAAGTAGTGAATGGAGTGGGAGAACTCGTTGGCTCCCTCTCTTTTCACTCTCCTCTCTCCCACAATGTCATTATCTCAAACAACGCGGAACACTCGAGAGGGCGTACGGGTGAGGCAATACATCGGAAGATCTCTCTCGGTTATCTGAAAATCTTTTCCCCGAACGCCTCCTTACATTCCCTGAATGCGCGTCTTCAGTGTCTTCTGTTACTCCAAAGTGTATAGCGAAATGGATGGCTCGAAGAAGGGTAGTAGAAGCGGGATAGAAAGAGAGTGGGAGAGGGAGAGAGTGGAGGAGGAGGTAGAAAGACAGGTAAAAGAGAAGAGGAAGAAGAGAGGCATTGTAGGTACTGGCCAATTATTTCGCTTCGTAGAGAGCAACAGAGAGAAAACCGGCAAGCCTTAGGTATCTTGTATATATATACACGATGTTGAAGTCCTTACTCGCTTTTGGCCCGTCTACGTCTCATTCAGCTAAAGTCTAATTAAAGTGCAGCGGCAAGTTAAATTAAAACACGATAATGTTGCCGAGTTTCCAACGTTTCTATATCTGTCTTCCTCGACTTTGTGTTTCAAGTTTTGTTTTATTTTTTTTTTTTTTTTTTTTTTTTTTTTTTTTCCGAGCTTGTCGAGTCGGTCGCTGACGACTCTGTATGTCTCTGGCAGTTTAGAATGGTTGAAAGGATGATGGAAGGATTAATAAAATAAAGAGTGATGTCTTTGGAGATTCACTCCCATAAGAGGGGCCGTGAGAATAAAGAAATTTTCTATTGTTGAAAAAAAATATTAAATCGTTCGTTTTTCGCAGAAAACAATGTTCCCAAAAAAAGGGGTACGCTATAACATTCGAAAATCCCTGTCTCGGACGATCAAGAGCACTTACTCGGGTCATAACACCCGTTCCGTATATTTCCCTTCCATTCGGTCGTACTCTCTTTTTTTTTTTTTTTTTTTTCCCTCCCTTCTGCCCCTCGTAAATACGCCAGACTACTGTGCACTGGCATCCTCTTCCTGTTCGCCCTTTTTGCCCTTTCTTTTCTTCTTCTTCTCGTCCTCCTCCGGCTCCCATATTTTTTTACTCTCCAGAAATGGAATGAAGAATATCGCGATGCCCTGGGGGGTGGAGATCCCAGGGACTTTAAAACAAATATATCTCACATAAATCCAACGAGTGTTGAAAGGTATACAGTTGAATGTACTGAAGGGATGTTTTCTGAAATATCCGGATAACTTTGCCAGCAAATCGTCTGCTTAACTTTACATATCTCCATCCCCGAGAATTCATTTGTCATTCGGGGGTTGAAAAATCTTTTCACCGCTACTCCGAAATAAACAATAAAAAAATTTCAAATGAAAATTTTCAAACCCAGCATGACTTCAAATAAAAATAGTTGGCCCACTTGACGAAGATCATTCGATAGAAGTCTAATAAATATCTAATTTCTGTCGCAATCAGAAAAAAATTATGAGGCATGGAGTCCCATTAAACTGGGGAAAATGTTTGTCATACGAAAATTAATCAAAGCATGAAAAAAAACGAGTGGAGCGATGGTAAACTGCGAGGGTAGCTGTAGCTTTCGAAAAGCATCGACAAGAGGTAGCCAGCCAGGAAATGCGCCAGTGGAGCCAGGGAACACACCCCGTGGGCTTCATGAATACCAGAGTATTTGCACGCTGGTCCACCAGCCCCTCCACTCACCCTTTTCGATACGGTAGTCGCCCTCACTCTTGGCGAGAATGGCGACTCCTGGCTCTATACTGTACGCCAACAGAGCTCACTCTGCGCCAGAAGTACCAACACACGGGGATGGCCGTGGCGGGAGAGAAATGGACGGGCCACCAGGAGGCCAAATGGAAGTGGCAGTGATGTCGATGATGGTAGTCGTCATGTACCAATGTATACGTATACACATACTCAATGAACAGTCCTCCCCCGGGGGTTTAATACGGTATGCACGTACATTGCTTCCACCCGATGTGGGCTTGAGCCCTGGCTACCGGCTAATATTCCGTGAGAGACTCCTGGCTTCGTACGTGCCGCGATTTTGAAATTGTCAGTGTCCAATCTACGCTCACTAGAGTTCAACTGGATGTATGGGTCATTTAATAGAGATTTGGCAAAAGTTATTAATAATTTGATGGCCAATAATATTTTTATTCCTCCGAGACACTTGGCTATTAGACAGCATAATCTGATCCTAAGAATTACGTTTCGAAAGATGATCTGGGAGGGAAAATGATTCACTCCATGAAATTCCTAAACAGCTCTTGCAGGGATACATCCCAAAGTTGGGGCCTATCTGGTAAACCGAAAGCGGTAGTTTATCTTGAATTTTGATATCAACTATCCACATGTAAATTGTAGGAAACAATGAAAGGGCAAGTCACTGAATATTCATCGCTCTCCCTCTTTCTCTCTCTCCGGTAGTCCATCTCCAATTCCAAAGACACGCCACTTCTCATCCTGAATTTGCATCCTTCTCCAACACCCAGACAGATGAATATAATTGCCAACTATTCTGGGCACGCAGCGCGGATGTTGGAGAGGTGAAGAAAAGAAGGTTTTCAGATGACATCTACTTATACACATGAACGTGTTCCAGGAGTCTAAAAGAACCAAGCCCCAGTGACGGTGGGAGTGTCCAAGATGGCGGTACACGTGCGAGTGCAAGGAGGGAGGGCTTGGCAAGGAGTGGGAAGAGTGAAAGATAGATTACACCGTCCAGACGGCCAACTGCATTTACCTATTCGGTCAGACACATCAATTCAAGAATTCGGAGTTGATGTGTCGACATTGAAGATAAACTGTAACTTCCGCATTCCGTTCTTATTTACCTGTTCACTAAATAGGGCAGACTCTCCAACCTCTGATAATTAATCTCAGCTGTTGATGACTGAGCCAGAGTCGTCTGAAGTTCCAAATGTGTATCAGGGAATATCTTCACAGATGATACGACTTATCAATTAAATATCCTAAGAGTTAGACCAGAAACAAGCGTGGGACTGTTGGATTCCAAGTGTCTCTCAACATTTGTTTAATAAATAAAATAAAAATGAGTAAAAGCGAAGAACTGAAAATGATTGTCAAGGAGAGATTGCTTTGAATTACTTTCCCAACTCGCCTGAATTTCCTAAAAATCAATTCCCTCTCCAAGAAAAATAGCACAATTTCCCACATCGACCAACAACCTTCATTTAAACCCAGCCATGATAATTCCCATTCGTCTGAAATCCAGCAGATAACGAAAAGAAAGTATCAAAGAGAGCGCCATACACCCGTCTAATGTGACACTCGAGTGGATGATGAGTCCACCAGACCGGAAGACAACTCTCAGAAACTTTGAGACGAAAGAATGAAAAAAGAAAAAAAAAAAAAAGAAATAGCTGAAGAGATGGGTACTACTGAGGGGTTGAAAAGCCGAAGTGAGATATACTCAACTAAAACAGAGAAGCAACATTCCTTTGCCTTGGCTGAGGTTTACGAGCTGCTCCATGAATCGTGAATCCCCGGCATTATGAATGTTATGAACTATTGGAAGACACATTAGGGGCAAATCTGCGAGGCCAATAACTTTCAGACTCGCTAGTCCTCGCCCTCAGAGAGACAAGGTAAGTATGAAAGTGGTTTGGGGGGTGGAGAATTGGAGAACTGAAACAAGTGATATGGAGTGAGGGGATTTTCAAGCACTGGCGTCAAATTATTCCTCTATTAATAATCCCCCCCCCCCGAGTTTACACGCGTGATCGGGCCTTTATCCATGCACCAGAGAGAAGCTTCCTTCCTGAGTTGGTCCTGATGAGCACACTACACGCAACGTTGGACAATGATAGGTATAGTGACATTGTATTGCACCAAAGTGGAGTCAAGCACGTGTCGGATTATTCGCCGAGCCGTATCACTTTTATTCACTCGAATCACTTTATTCATCTTGTTCATTTACATTCAATCCATTCAACTTGGCCTCCTACGCATCACACTAATGGTCGCTGTGCCATCAACAATGCAACTTTAACGGTGTATCTACTCCATTTTCAATATTTCTGCTGGTTATAAACTTATTGGAGATTCTCAGAAGCCGAGGTGAGAAAGGATAGAGAGAGGAAGAGGAGGTGAGAAATAAATAAAAAGGGTGATATCATCCCCGTAATGCGATGCAGGCGCGATGATCCGGGAGCAATATAAGCTCGGGTAGTATATATGGGATATGAGTAGGTGGGCGACCCTCTGCGTCCTTTGGCCCCCAGGAGATCCCGATATTGCTTGTTTTATTATTGCGTGACATCCATTTATTCCCGTGCTCGAGGATTTCAAGAAATGTCGTAGAGAGATTTCTGATTTTTCTTCTCCCTCACCTTCGCCGGGAATAGAGAGCCATGTGATTAAATTGGGAATATACGATTGCAAACAAATTGTTTTTTGACTTAGAACGTTGGGAGTGAGCGCTGATTGTCAGACTGATGCTGGCAGTCTGATTGAGGACCTCAGGCTATTGGAAAAGGAAGTCCAAGGGGACACTCATAAGCGACATCCGCTTCTGAAACTTAAACCGTAATCAAATGATCCGATAAACTTGAGAAACCCAGCAATCCAACTACACAATCTGCCCCTCCCTCCTCTGAACCACGGAAATTGATAGTAGACACATTGATGACCTTATAAAGCTCACCCTTACGTTACATCTCTTTTTTTTTTGGCTCATCCGGAATAGCGATAGATCCACGAGCACATAAAAGCTGAAATAACTCTTGGTCAACAGTGGAAGAGCCTCTCCCCCTCCTCGCAAGTAACCAGTGGCTGGACAATATCGGGTCGGGTAATAAATTCGCAATTTCCTTATTACGGGTAATGCTCCGGTCGGCGGGAGGCGGGAGTCACCCATTGGCTTCCCCTTATGCTGTAGATCCACAATCTCCAGCCAATGTGTTCATGGCCATATGTGGGTATGTGTCTGTGGGTGCGTGCATGTGTGGAGATGCAGAGGCCAATCCCTCTCTCTCTCTCTCTCTCTCTCTCTCCCCTTGATGCCAGGAGAGGAGAGACATGGCTTGTGCTGAAGCTCTCTCGCATAAATATCACCGGGGTTCCGGTGATCCTGTGACTTCCGGTCAGCCGCAATGACTTACGCCAGTAAGGGGGGAAAACACGAAGCTGGGGCTTGGGGCAGCACAACGATGGGGTCACCTCCAACCCTGCACTCGTCTGCCCTCTCACTCCTCTCCTCTTGGCACTGTACAGCGATCCTCGTGCGCTTAGACCTCTTTGTTAACTATAGCTGGTGGTCCAACGGTAGAGCAACTCGAGAGCGATGTTCCCGATGGAATTTGTCTCTACGGCTATGGCCGCGTACCCGCCCTCTCGGATGACCGCTGATAAATCTACTGCACCCAACCTCTTGCTGTGGATATGTCTCGTACCAAACGAGTCCCCCCTCCCTCATTTATTGAATCTGTCAGGCAGAGCCGATGCCAGCGATTTAAAGCTGATCTGTTTTGCAATCGAATCCCTGGCTTGTTCTGAGCAACATTGAAAGAATTTTCCCCAGGTCTTGGTGAAATTAGACCCGACTAAGCTCGTGACCAGTTCTAAGTCCATATTTCTCAGGCCCTTAGATCCCCAAATACAAGCAGTAGCAACGACATTTGTTGATCCTGCCACCAAACTCTTTCACTTAATGCTCAACTTCCTTCTTAACAAAAAAAAATGACATGTTAGATAGCTTTTACGTGTATCCGCACGCATCAAAGTGACCATAAACACATACTCTGAGTGTCTCAGCTCCATTATATCCCATCCACCGTTGGGATATACTTTTATTAGGTATAACCCCTCATCTAGAAGAACCTACAATCCCAAATCGTCGACGTATTACTACACTTCCCCAAGTTCCCCCACACGATTTCTTACGGATTATTGTTTCAAGCCGACTTATGATCCGACGATCTCAAGTACTGGCACGCACCGCCTCCAGACAGGAAGTCACCAATAATTTTTCCAACCGTGTCTCTTCCGATCCCTCCCGTTCACTCGCCCCCCCCCCCCCCGCTCCCCCCATTCTGATGTCACATTAAGGTGGAGGTTT
>JAPYZN010002381.1:0-12115 GCA_030522865.1 Psyttalia lounsburyi
AAATACTGTTTGCTTTCAAATTCTCTTAGGAGACGGCGTATCAAAATGGTTACTTGGCGTTTTTTTTACAAAAATTTTTTTTGTTTTTTTACAGTATACATCTATACTGTATAATATAGAAATTTTTATGTTTTCCAGAATTTCCTAAGAATGCTTAAAAAAAGAGTTATGTCAAGTGAATGAAATAATTTCTTTGCCGTCAACTTCGAAAGGAAAACTGAAGAAAGTGAAAAATATTACAAATAACTAACACAACAATAAAAAAAAAGGCAATTTTACAAAAAAAAACAGTTCTCCAAGCCGACTCACACACACTAATCTCCTGTAAAAAAATTTAATCTTTTGTATTTATCTCTAAAATAAATTCTAAATTCTTATACGTATCAACAAAAAAGAACAGATGAAATATACAATAAAGAAATAAATCTGAATAGATACCTGAGAACTGTGCAACCGCGCGGAGAGCGAGCGTCCGATTCTAGTTATTTAAAAAAAACAAGAGAGGCCGTTCTTCATTTTTTTTATTAGTTCTCGGTAAAACATATCTATCTTTGCGAAAGGGTGTTTGCCCACTCTTATAGTTGTAGTTCTGGCATCCCCACTTCTGTAAATGCTTGAAAACCTTGAGCGCAATGAAAGAAAAGTATGATTTCCCCTGGGAAGAATTGTAGCGCGAGTTCCAAATATCTACACCCTACCTCCCACAGTATTAAACCTGTTGGATGTTTTTTTGCTGCCGGATATAAGCTTTGTAATCGTTTAATTTTAAGTCTCTAATTTTTTTCAGAATTCAGTGGATCACATGGAGCTGGCGTTTGTTTATATGTATTATGTAATCTGTAGGATATCACAATTCGGTTTGATTGAACTTGTTATTCTATTACACAGATACCTACGACATACATGTATACGGCATACATATACCCAATTTGGGGTCGTTGTGTTGAAGAAGATTCCGGTACTAAAAGACGATGTTTAAAGCTTCATCATACTCTGGAGTGATGCATACTAATGCTTAAGACAAATCAGAGACGCGAAGTGCACAAGCACCCAAATGAATCTTCAAACTTTTATGGACGTCTACTTAATCTTCTTACCATAAATGTAGCACGGAGAACACAATGTTGAATGCTTCATGAAACAGAATACAGAGTTTCAATGACGATGCTCGGCTAGTCTCGGCTTGAAACTTTTAAAAAAGTTTACAATTTACGAAATATACTTTAGATTTCATGATGCACTTCTGGTGGACCATGATGAATAACTGAGACTCCATTATGACAAACTTTTCCGTCAGTCATTACTGTAATAACCTTTCTGAAGATATTTCCAAAAGAATGAAACAATGTCAGATTTTTTTAACAATTCAAACAGTGAGAAACTATTATAGAATTGTAAATTAAGCATGATCAATTCAGTAATTTTCGTTCAACTTTATAGTTTTCGTTGGAATTCGGAAAAATTGTGTCTTACCAAAGGGTTACTATATATATATTAATCATTAATCGTTAAATCGTTAATCTTCTCTCAATTCATTTTATTCATGCATGGTTTCAATCGATCTTTTGCAAGCGGCGCGATACGAGCACAATAATTTCATTTTGGTATTACCAAATGCCCGGACATTTATTTTCTCATTTTTTCCCAATTACAAGCAAATTGGTTTCGTAAAAATCTAATTAAACTTAATCGAATCGACGAGGATTGCCATCAAACAATACGCTTGACAGTGCAACCAGGCGTAACATATAACCATTAATGATTTTCGACACTAATGATGGTTATGGCATATATTGCTCGTTGATCTCCCAAAAGTTGAATTATTCCATGAGAGTAACAATTAAGCACACGAGAGATATGCATGTTCGGTCATGGTATCGATAGTTTTGTTCTCCCGAATGGGGAAAATTCAGAATTAAGTATACACAATCTCACTCATGAAAATTCTCATTTCCGATATGTCAAACAATATTTGTTGTCAGTGATGTTACGTTCAGTAACCAGCGAACTGTTCCTCATTTTGACACGGTGCGAATGCAGTGGCCAAACAATACATTAGAGTACTTTTGCAGGGGCGCGGTTCGCACAAACTAAATAGTTATATTTTATTTCATGCCTTCCAAGACAAGAATAGGACTGTGGTATGGGACAAAAAAAATTAATAATAAAAGCTATTATGAAAAAATAGTAATGAATACGAATACTGGATCAATCAGGTAATCGAGTAATGCTTTCGTGAAATTCATCCTATAAACAGATACTTTAAGATGAACAAATCATTAGAAATGAATCGTGAATGTTTAAACTTTCATCCGGCTAACTTTCCAAAACTATTCGAGCGTTTGAGCGGAAACTTGTACGTCAGTTGCAGAAAATCACAAGAAAACAGAATTGAAAAGTTGTGCAAAGTAATTTCCTTCTACTGTTTGTTATTTATGTCAATAAGACACTGCAACTTATACAATAAAAGATATTTTCCAATTTTCTTGATCTTTCTCGTTACAGTTATCACAATCTGTGAAAAAACTGACAATGGAATAAAATAATTTTTGTAATCTAATTCAGATTTCACGGAAAATGGAACGATGAATATAAATCCAACATCACCGATAATCTAGAGTGTAAAATCAACTTTGGCACTATTTCCAGATGGAAAAGTTCGATATTTTGAAAGTACGTATAGAAATTCTCTCACAAGGACTCTCAAGTTATCAATCATTTGTTGAACGCCACATTCCAAGTACTGATCCTTTCTATTAAAGAATGATGGTTTTCTTCCATTCGAATATTGCTTGCATTGTCACATATCACATATCTCCTACATCGATCCGAGTATATGTATATATATATATATATATCTCCAGGTATATGAATCGCTCTTCCCGCGATATAAATGACCAACATCTTCACTGTGCTTTTTTGAGGACTCATTATAATCTTGAAATTTATGCAGAGATACCTTTTTAATTGATTATTGAAAATATTTAATTATTATTGAAAAACTCATCAATTCTGCACATATAACCTTTTTATATAGTCGAATGATATTTTTTCTTTTCTCTAGCAAACATTGATTAGAAAATATATGGTCCACATGTATCATCTAGACCATAATCGAATCAACTCGACCAGAAGTAAAACATTGAAGGATATCAATTCGTTGATATAAAAATTGTGAAACTCGTTAACACGTAACGAATCTCATTAACATCGACTGGAATGTTTTCTCAGTATCAGTGTTGGTCATACCATCAGTCCATACATGGGCAAGTAAATCCTGAAGTTATACCGGGTTATATTCTACATATGCCGGCGAGATCAGTTCTCATTCTCCTGAACCACGTTTTGGTTATTCTTGGCGGGGTATCTACCATCGTCGGTACTCCTCACTAATTTCAGAGCTTAGTGGAGGAGCCGGGTTTATATCGTGTGCGCAACGGCAAGTAAAATTAATCGGTACCAACTCCGGTGCCTTTATGAATACTCCAAATTCCACGAACATTCACTATCTTATTTGAAACGATATACTATAATAAGTTGAATAACTGGTTCAAAACTGTATTAAGTTTGATCTTCTCTAATTAGATTTGGTGCAATTGAGAGATAGGAATTTTCATTTAATATTCATGCCAGTATGTCGTTCGGATTATACTCAGAAAAAAATATAATATTAACAATCAAACCTTCTTCCGACAAGAATTTAATATGAGTTTATATAATGAGTTTTACTTTGAGAATTTCGGACATTTGATTGTCCAAAACAAATATATCTGGTAAAATTATTTTTTTTTCTCAGCGTATTAAGGATTGAGGTGCTGCTATCGGGAATGCCAATTTCTCCTGAAAGACAGACGTCATATCTAGTATTATTATGGGCGCAGATTGGGTATATCCATTGAAAATGAAACAATCCGTCGGTTCGCTCGGGCAGGGGAAGTCTTCCGATTTCAATAGGAAATTGATAAGGTATACTGTTAGAAGTTCTTTCAAATTTGAATATCCATGCCATTTAATTCCTGAGCAAGTATAAACAATGGTAAAACTTAATAAAAGCTGCTCTGTTTTTTTGTTTTTTTTTCAATTTTTGTTGAAATCCGATAAGGACACGTATCAAATGAAAAGACCCTTAGCTAACTTAATTTAGTCAAAAAACGTTACCATTCATTTCTAGTTTCTTTTATAAAATCGATAATTTGAAGAATGGTATTCTCCTTCTCATGCACATAATACAACAATAATTTTTTTTTTAAATTATACATGAGAGATTATTCTAAAAATTTTCAGATTATTCATTTGCCCCCCGAATATTTTACTTTCTAATGCATCATGCGAATAATAACGAATAATAGCGAAAAATTTTAAGCTCAGAACGTTTTATCGCGTATTTCTAATTAAGACATCGGATAACCGCAAACCAAGAAATCTTCTTCTCTATAGGCCAGTATTGAGGAGAACTAAAATTTTAAAAATTGGTACAGATATTGTACGATATTTGGCGGAATGGACATAAAGATAATGAATGACATAGGCAAACAAAAATCCAATGACAGTAGTGCATAAAATGGAGAAACGTATATAAAAAAATCTTTCGAGGAGAAAAATATTTTTTCTAAAGAGAAAGGCTGAGATTATCGGAGAAAATGACAACCACTAGCTGCAAATTAGCGCAATCTCCATTATTTAAATTCAGTGAATGTTAAAAAAGGATCAGGGTAAGTCGCACTCCGAGATATTGGCTGCCAAAGCCAGTTCTTTCCCCTCTAACTCTCTATAACTATTCCTTTTTTCTTTCTTGCTCTTCTCCATGCCATAATACTGCTATATAGGACAAATTCTTTTTTTTTTGTTGAAAACTAGGAAGGATGAAGAACGGGGGCCGGGGATGCGGGCGAGAGCGGAGAGTAAATCCGCCTAATACAATTTAACCATTGAGGGTACAGAGGGGTTGCCTCTCAGTGTTCTTTTTTTCGTCTCTCCCGTCACCAGCCACATTTTCTCAAAAGTGCTTCCAGTCTCGAGAGAAAGTTCTGATGGTAACACTAGCAGAGATTACCTCACGCACGTCTACCATTTGAAATTCTAAGAAGTTAACGATCTTTAATTTCATTTTCCATGTGTCTTCCATGGCTACACGAAAGGGAATCATGAGAGGTAATTTTTTTTGCCATTATGCGTCACCAATCCGTCGTGGTACCAAATTAGTGTATTATTTAAACACGGGACTTGGTGAGACTAGCATATTTTTTCCAGTGTGTACGATCTTCTGAAGTAAATTGTTGATAAATTTGAAATCTGAAGAAAAACAAGTTCTACAATGAGTCTTGTTTGAAAAAGAAAGTCTTGTTCGTAAAGAACAAAAAAAATTAGTGGTGTTAGAAAATTTTTTATGCACCGCAATTTTCCCATTAATCTCATCTCTGCGGTTGTTTGACGCTAGTAGTAACCACCAGTAGCACGAGTCCACGTCAGGCGAGGCCACGTCACTATCGACAAATATAGGTATCAAGCGACACCTGCATTGTAGAGTTATTTAATAATAAATGATTTTTGTATTCATCGAATCAATAACACTGTAATAATATTGTATTGTAAACATAGCTGTTCTCTTATGCACGAAAAAATCTATCATAGAATTGGTAATTTTTACTCTCAAATTAGGTAATAATGAATAATCGCAATTAAGTTATCCGAAGTGTTATCAAATACATACTAATTGTTTTTTTTTCAAATTAGTAATGTAATTTCTAAATGGCGAAAGGAGAAGAACGACCTTCGTCGTAACTATCCACGATGTTAGCACATGGTCCTGCGCTATAAGTAATTAGTAGTTAAAGTCCCTGTAAAGATTCGCCTTGTCAACCGCTATCTGACCTATTGGCCGTGATTGTGGACGCTAGCCCCGAGCAGGAACCGAGGCTTCTTCAGTAATGAACAATTCCCGTGGAAGACGTAAGGAGCCGTCCTAGTCGACCTAGTTAGCTGTCGTCGTAAGTACAAGGTACCTATCCCGAATTCTCATAGATAGATATATATACATATCGAGAGAACAATGAAATAAATTTTCGTAGCAATAATAATAATAATCCAGGAAATAACAAATGATGTAACCGATTAGAAAAAGATTCAGGATGTCATAACAATGTTACAATTGTTAATCGTATACATTTAGCTGAGTTATTCATCAGATATTCATTTCCGGATGCATCTTTTATTAGTTTTATTTGTTTCTTACCTCAACTTCTTTATTAGATATCAATAAACGAAATCTCTCCTATTTTCTCAAATATCATCAAATTAATTGAGAAATTCGCGCAAACTGCAAAACTATAAACTTAACCAATCCTAAAATTTGATGAATTAATGGAATTTGCTTGTAATTATTGTACAGTTGGCCATTTATCTCGAACTTTTTCTTCGTGACACGTATTCACAACCAGACCAGAAACTCCGTACATTGCTCCACACAGAGTGATGAATTATTTCCTCGCTCACGAATTTTATTTTTCTTTTTCACACAATCAACATGAACCCTCCTGTAGCTAAGACCATCGAGCAATGGCATCAGCAATGGCAACGTCGCTTGGCTTGATTTTATTTAAACGTCTTATTTACTTGGAATACACGAGTACTGGATATCCTCTCTCCTCCTCTACCTGTTACCAGCCCGCCCCAACAGCTGAACGACGACCTCTTTCAATTCCTATCGTTCCCTCACTTAGAAAAGTAGAGAGAGGCAGCAACTCTGACAAGCCAACTGATTAGAGACTGTTTGTACTGTCAATGCTGGGAGAGTTTGTACGGGCGAAAACGACGTCTACAGCAATCGAAATTGAGGAGGTACAGGGCACAGAAGGGGGGACTTCGCGAGCCTGGGGAGAAGGTGAAGAAGACCAGGAATAGGGATAAACCCTGGTATCTGAATATACACAAGTGAACATCATTTCCACACACAAGTACTCAAAGTAAATAAACGAGAAAATGCCCGGTGGAGGGTGGAAAAAGCAGGTCAAACTAGACTGGAATGTTCCTGGCCACAATCTGCGGAATCGGCGTAAAGTTTCCGAGTATTTTACATACTCGAGTCACTCAAACAGCCACTGGAATGTCTGGCGCTGAGCGAGATGGCTTAGAAAGAGAAGAGAAATAAATAAATTTTACGCTGAAACAAAAAAGAACATTCAGTAGTAAGGAAAAAAGGAAAATTCTCACCCGCTCCAACTGGCCGAGTGGAATCTGGCGGTTGGCCAGGAAATAGTGAAATTGATAAAATTTGCCAAGTGAGATTGTGACTCACACTACCATCGTTGCTCAATGGGAGTTCCATTGGGTCAACAAAACGGCACTGGCCAATTGGCAAATTGTCACGGCCGCTACAACTTCGCCGTTATTGTATTACAGTGCTTGTTATTATTGCCTCTCATTTTGCAGTTTCTGCAGGCTCACTGAGTTAGTAGACTACTGATGCTTATTTTTCCAGTGAGTAGCGAGTATTAATTTTTCATCATACTTTTTTTCTCCCCTCATTTTCTTGAGTCAACATCTTCTGAGTGTACTTCGTCAGCACGTCCACGACTGCTGGTTTATTTTAATCCTGCACAGCAAGAAATACGGTAGGAGAAAGATCAGCGGCCACCGTGGAGTTCAACATTAATTATGTCTACGGGGTGAATCGATTATTTCAATTATTGATTGAGAGATTGATAAGTCAGTGGATAATTGTGTGCCCCATCCATGGCTATTTAAAACAGAAAAACTGAGAATATGAAATGCAAAGTGAGATGGGAAAAGGTAAGATTGAACAGATTAAATTCTGTGAACCTCATGCGAAAACATACAGAGAACAATGCTTCATTTTATTTACTCCTATATTTAATTTCAGGGTGTGCGAAAAAAATTCTCTTTCCTTTGGTTTAGTACAGACTATATACTGTTCTCTTAAGTCCCCTCTGGCATTTTGTCTCACGACTACGATAACAGAAACCAACATTCTGGCTGAATATCGTATAGAGTCATATGAGTTGCGGGAATAGGGGGAGAAATTCCCAGCAGAAAATATAAGATGAGGATAAAGGACAAAGGGGAAAAATATGTTAATCAAAGGCAAGAATGGCAGTCGAATGATCACAGTCATTACCACCAGGAGGGAAGATACATATTTAAACATTTGATAATTATTATTGTACTCAGGGCGCTAACATGGTTGGCCTCTCCTCAGTATACTGTGGCTGAATAACAATGTAATTTCTTCCTATCTTTTGTCAGGATTATCTTTGTGCATTGAAAATAAAAAATAGTTGTCGTTAAGTAACCACGGGAAAGAGGATCGTATAAACCAAAAATATATAATACAGACATATGGGCAGCGGAATTTTTCGTGACAATCTAAATCGCGTGCAATATTTTATGGAACGGTTTTTATATGTATACACGCCCCAGAATTGATTCTCGAAACCTGGATAATGAATACTTTTACAATCAAAAGGGGAAAAAGAAAGAATATGAATTATTTCTTTGTACAGCAGATATTTAACGCATTTATAGAATCTTTTTGTGATAAACTTCACAACTGCGAGGTAATGAAGCAATTCAATTGATTCAAATTTCCTCATGGGCTACCGAAAACAATTCTCAATTAGCTCTATTTAAATTTCCACATCATAGGCGAATGGAAATTTCGGGAATTGCTAGTGCGCCGCGTCAGTAAAAACAGCTATCTCTATTTAAATAAATATTTATTCGACGTTCTGATGAATTCAGAAATTTGAAATTACCATTAAAACAATGTAATTTATGATTATTTCATAAAGTTGTCTACTTCACGTGTGTATTTTACCAAAAAATTAAAGCATCCAAATATTTCGCGAGGTTTGGAATTTTTCATTGAATATAGCGTACTTCAGTTTCTCGCCCCCGAAACGGTAGAAAATAGCCAAAATTTGGTAGCAAAACGACAGCGTATACTAAACATGTAGAGAGAAAGTAACATGTCGTGGCCAGTCGGAGAACTTGCAGAGTACAGTGCTGTTTCCGCAGTCCATTCAAATACATAGAATTCAATATTAAAATTCATTCATTTATAAAATTCACATTAATTATTATGCATGAAATATTCACGGGATACAAACAATATTAATTGTCATGACTATAACACTGATTAAAATAATTGTGTCATTTAAATTCAATTGTTTTAACCAAACAGCAAATTTACACAATAAGTAGCTAATGGTTCAATTTCTTTATAAAACATCTATTGAACAACCAATCATCGACATTGATCATGAAACAAGACATTATGTTAAAGTGTCATTATTTTCCACAATTTTTAGGGTAATTAAAAATTTGATTGATTAACTGTAAATTAGAATTCATGTAAATGCTAAAAATGATACTAGAATTTAAACCGATTAAAGTATCTCAATCCATTGCGTCTAAAAATAAACTACACTTTAGAATAACCTGAGTGCAATTATTTGTAACGCGATGTAACGACTATCGTATGATTGATGGAAAAAACTTACATGAAAGAAAAAAGTTTGAATAGAAACAGAGATACATCTCTTTCCGCGACTTGGAGTACTTTTTAAGATTGTTTACGATATTGAACGCAAAGAAGAAAACTGGCGACCTCATGCGTGAGCCGATATTGGCAGCTTGTAACGTGTACTGCCAAATAAAAACTCTCTTCTCTGCTTCCCTTTCGATTATGCTTCAGCCTCCCATCTTTCTTCTCTTTGAGTCTTTTCCACCTTCATCTATTCCTTCACTCTCCAGGTGTCGTGGAAAACTCATTACGAGGAAATATTCCCGTTTTACTTCGCATTTTTTTTCCGTTCCCTCTCAGTATGTAGATATCTCGTGTGCGCCTCTCTACACATATAAGAATTTTTTCTTTCATTCCTCAATTTCGTTTTTCACCCTTCCTTTCATCTTTTGCCTTTTACCGTACGTCCTGGGTTCTCCCCGGGCGCCACCTACTTTTCTCTCTGAAGTAACACTTCTCCAGTAAAAAGAATGAGATTCGTTTCTCGGATTCCAGTCAACTATCCGAAGAAATGTGTTCATGAATTTTAAAGCGCTTTATGTAAAAATCATAGTGGCAATTTGAACAAATTCAAGGGGAATTTCAGTCAAATGAAATGCCTCAAAGTATCTTGATATGAAAGAATAGTCCAGAATGAAGAGTAAATCAATTAAGGGTGAATGAGCTCGACGACACTTTATATCCGTCCAATGAATACATTATTGCCGCATGTCCTGCTTTCAATAAATCAATCAATCTACTATATCTTATCTCGAGACATAATCATTTCGTATTTCATGTCCTGTCATGTGATTTCTTTGCATTGAAAAATCAGTTGTTAACAATTATAATTTACTCTGGCTCCCGCTAATTCCCGCTACTTCCCGCTAATTCCTGCTACGAATACAGATTGAAATTTAACAAATTTTTTAACGTATATAAAAAAAATTCACAATTTTTTGACACGTACGAAATTAAATTTTATGTAATGAATATGGATTATGAAATCATGATGATGTAGCTGAAAATATAGCGTTGCCGGTTTGACAATTTGCTAAACTAACAAATTTTATTGTAACAAATCGTTCAAGTCATTGTGTGAATATTATCATAGTGATTTAATGAGATTACCAAATTGGCTCCATATTAGTTTAGTCTAAAGACACAGTGAGTTCACCAGTAAATACATTTTCCAGTATGTAAAATCAAAAAATTTAAATGCCTATTTCTGCCTATCGATTTGAAAATGGGTTTCTCTGCTGTCATTCGATTATAGCTCAAAACCTAAGTGGTTCACCGAACCATCGAATTGCAGTATAAACATATATGGAGCATGTTTGAATAGTCAATTACTCGTGGGTTTCCGGTGGCGCTGCAATCGACACCCTCCAGCATGTCCCACCAGGTGGAAGGCCCGTGAGTAAACTTACCACGATACATACAAGGACTGTTAATAATAGCACTTGCTAATTATACTCATACACTTCCATATATTTACATTACAGATGGACCTCATTGTTTATGATCTTATTCATGATTGACACCATTAACTGTCGGAGCAACAATAAGCATTCGAAGGAAATTAATGACAGGAGTCATTTACTAATTTACGATGTTCCCTTCTGCTCTGCATTCAACTATCTGGAATGAATTGGCGAAACGATTTTTAATCAAACTTCGAAGAGTTTCAGAATAACGAGACAAAGCGGAACGAGAGTGCAAATCGAGGGGGGAATCGATATTCAGACAAGGTGTGCACCCTTCCTTTGAGTAGGAAATTTAAAGTTTCTTTCAAGTGGTGCGTAAAAGTATTTACGAGCAAGTGAAAAAAGGGGGCGGGGTGTCTGAGTACGGTTGGATGCTCACGGTGCCACGACATCACAGCAACCCTCTTTTTCATCTGCATTTGATTTTTTTTTGCGAACTTGTTTCCACCTCGCCGACTCTGATCATGGCACTTTAGTCCAATTGGATTTTTATTTTTTTCCCTCGTCCATTCTCTCTTTTTTTCCACTGATCGAGCAGAGAATTTCGGACTACGCGAGTGAGCAACTTCAGGATCAGAGAGTATTGGAAGCGAAGAGAGCTCTTCAAAGTGTGTTAGCGCTAGCATCGTTGAAACGGTTGAAATAACTCAGGAAGCTGCTTTAGTATGTCGTCTTGTTATATCTACCTGCTGCGGACCTCAATGTTGGTGATTATATTTTGATAAATGGCATTTAGTCCACTTGCATTTTCAGTTGAGAATAAATTACCTATTAATAGTCACAGTCGGAGACATTAATCTTCATTCCTAAAAAATTGCGCAGTGCGATGACAATATTTTTAGACGAAAAATTTAGACACTTTCATCACGAAGTCCCTTGAACTTAATGACTAAGTGATAGATGATGGACATTGTAACTATACGCACAGAGAAAAATTTTCGTAAAACACGCGATTAGAAAACATAATTTACGTTTTTGAAGTTCTCATTTACGTTTTTTTTATAAAGTAATTTATGCCATAGGTGCCCGTAATCACACGATTCTAACCTCGCTTCGCTCGGTTAAATCGCGGATTACGGGCACAATGACATAAAATATTGTATGGAAC
>JAPYZN010002382.1:0-37196 GCA_030522865.1 Psyttalia lounsburyi
AGTTCCATACGATATTTTATGTCATTGTGCCCGTAATTCGCGATTTAAACGAGCGAAGCGAGGTTAGAATCGCGTGATTACGGGCACCTATGGCATAAAGGCACTTTTCGGCACGAGCTGAATGTAGCAGCAGTGACAAAAAATATTAATTTCGGGGGGAGCCAACTGGTAATACTCAGGAGAGACATTTAATGCCATTTGAGAAAATTTTTAAATCTCAAATTGTTTCAATTACTCCGAATTTTCAATTCAGTAGTCACCAAAATTTCCTCGCTTTTTCGTCAGTTAAACGAAATGATTTCCATTACATTTTCAATTTTTAATCGCAAAACGTATTCAACATTTAAAAAGATGATTACTACTTTTGTAGATTATTTTTTAAATTTGTTAATTATGATCTTATAAGGAAGTGTAAATACAGCGAATTGTTTATGAGGACTAACTTCAGTTATTCAATGACTTACAAAAGTTGAAAAAAAAATAAACAATGTATTTTTTTAGAGATTTTTAAAGACACTTTTTTTTGGTTAGAAACACGGATTTGGGCAAAGATTTCCGCGCATTTGGCTCGGATTTATCACGGAATATGTCAAATCCACTCGATGCATCATAGGTGTGAATTTATTGATCCCTCAAAAATGTGTGTGCTGTAGAAAATTGAAGACAAACAAACACGATGAAAAAACGTAGCAATAATAAATACGATGGATACACAATGAAATCTAAATTGATGTATGGTTCACGCCCGCGTGCACATTATTCGAAATGAAAGATAAACGAAGTGCCATTAATAAACACATGAGATACGTCAATACTCATATTTTTCCGGAGCTATCGATTGGCAATTCACTGCCACCGTTGGAATAGCAGCGAAATGAAGTCGAAGCCAGCAACAATTTACTCAGCTTTGTTCACTTTTAAGAAAGAAATTAAATTTCCTGGACAGTTTACCACTAATTTTGAGCACAACGTCTCTGAGTTTGAATTGGAGGTAAAAGAGCCATAAATTTTCAAGTTTCGCGGAAAATTCCCTGGAATTCTTGAATTTCGACGAGTGTAGGGCCGAAAATTGCTCAAAGCACTATAATTTCTGAAGGAGTATGAATATTCAATACCTAGTTACATTAAAAAAATAATTAATTTATGAAAATTCAGATTTTGCTGAATTGTCAGTGACAAAATGCCCTGAAATTCCCGTGAAAATTAAATACGATAAAAATTTCCAAGTGTATAAAAAAATTCAAATACATTTTTTAACAGGTGTTTCTCACGGGGTATCAGCTAGAATTTTATTGATAAACTAAGGGATATGTGGGAATTTGCATTGATCGTCTCTGTATCGATGATGGAACGTGATATGGCACCTGCCAAGACACCGGAGTGCTGGATCATAGGATAGTTTGATTCACTTTCTGCATACATAATATATTACATTAGCATACTCAATGTGTACTAACGTGGTTTTACCCGGGGGGGAAATAAGGATATTACAGGGTGAGGCGACTTGCAAAGGTTGTGGTTATCCCACTATGTGGAGATAGATGTTGAATATTCTCGTTCAGTCTATAAATCCATTTTGATACACTCGTTTTCGTCTCTTTAATAGGAGCAGTCAATGGCGAACGATTTTAGGTTCCTTGGAAGGGGGATCTGCCCTGATATATTCAGAAAACCATGTTTGCCGTGAAAGTTGAGCCGAATTTTTAAATGAAATAATTACGGTCAGCCTCGCCTGCAAAACCTCACCGATTAATTTCTGTTGAGTAATTTTTTCTGACACTCAGAGCTCCCCTGCGTCGTGGCACGAGATAATTCACAACAACTTGACAAAAAAATTGTTATTTTTCAGTAAAAAACAAACCATTACTGAATTTTGTTTTTGCCGGGTTTTTTATACGCTCGAGTGAATGCATAATTTAGTTAAGCTTTCGGTTTTATTTTACATCGCTTACGATGATGATCAAGGTTTTAAATTGTTAGCAACAATCTATCCGACCGGATTTTGAACTTGTAATTTTTGGCGGGTGTGACTGCAGGTATTGCGCCAAACCACCGGACCAATTCAATTAATTTGGATCATCATATTCTGGGAAATAAATTTATATAGATATCGTTAAAAATCGGATGAAAAACAAATCTCCGTGGCTTTATTTATCGCTGTGGCTGTATGAAAATATATTTTCAATGTGCAGCTGAGCTTGGACGATCGCCAGAGCCGCACGCGACCGTTGCTGTCGCTAATCCGATCGGCTAATTAGCAAACAATTCCCCAAAAACGTCATATACATATTTAAATAAACTACAGATCCTGTTCAGTGCTCTCGTACGTAACCGAATAATTATCCGCTTTCAATATTTTTCTCTAGTTAAAATGTCCATTTGTTACATAACAAACAGAAAAACGATTGCGAGTCTTTTCCTAAATATCTGAAGAGTAATAAAAAAATTAAATGATCTTTCAATTTATGAAAACCGTAGAGCTGGATTAATTGATTAATTGATAAAATTGCAATTTGATAAGATTTACTATCAACTGTACCCCCAACTTTCGTCCGAAGGTTTTTTTTACATTCCCGGAATTCAGTTTGTTTTTTACGCGCGAAAAGCTTTCACAGATCGCGAGAATTTTCCAACACTTAAAGACCGGCACATTGTTGATCGATGGTGAGAATACGAATGAAAAAGAATGAAGTTCCAGTGCACTGAGTGTATCAATCAAACGCAACTTCCTTCATTTGGCGAATGGAGCTCGGTATACAGCATCTTGAAAATACTCAGCAGTCAGTGAAAAGAGGGTCAGTCCATCCTTACTCAGCTCCGTGTGGTTGGCTCTCTATGCACAAATATCTCTGGTGCATTTTCCGGCTGTCGACAGCATCAAAGGGCCGCAAATGGTGGGCGCTTTTAGACGCTTCATTTTTCACGATCAATCCAACTTTCTTTATGTGTTTTATTTTTCACGTGCTTTTTAGACGTTTTGAGTGCCACAGCTGCGATTTTTATCGCCCCTCTCCCTGCTAAAAGGGTTGGACTTGCTATTTGATTTGGCGAATGGAAGCCTTTGATTTATACCTTTTAATAAACGCGAATGGCGAATTTACATCGTATTTCCGTCAATATTGATTCACTGAGAGCGAAAGGTGAATTGTTGCAAATGGAAATTTGCTGTTGCAATCAATAAAAAAAATAATAGGTTAAAAAGAAGGCAGTGGCGCTGTTGGATTTTTCACGATATTTTCTGGAAGTGCTTTGTCAACAGTAATTTCAATAATTTCCATTTTGTAATTTTACAAAATTGGTCGGGGATGAAATTTTGTAATTACGAACAGTTAATTTTTCAAATATTCAAGCACTCTCAATTTTCAGGTCCTCATGAAAATCAGAGACACTGGGAATTGGACAATTGAAGTGGAGTATTTCATCCATTTTCAATCTATCGGGAATTCAGTGGCCGCTAATGTTCAAATTTCATAGTGAATTTGGACACTGAACCTTTCGTTGAAATATCAATAAGCGTTCACGGTGAAAAATTCAATATTGTTGAAGTTTGAAGATGCACGAGACACTCCACGAACGATTTTGATTGAAATTGAATTGAAACGCACAATCGTGAGAGTTCAGACGAAGGGGTTGGTAAAATTTTGGAAAAATATTGGTCAAATAAAATACTATTTTGTTGGAAAATTTTTAAAAACCACAAACAAATCTAGACAAATCCTTTTCAGCCTCTGATGGTACTTAATTCCGACGAATTGATTGAAATAATAATTCTATTTTCATGAAATAGTGTCCAGCTCTGAATGTCAGTAATTTCACATTGATTTCATGTGAGAGTAACCCGCCGGGTCCCACACGTCTCTCTGGTAATCCCCATCGCTATACTTGTTACTGAAAAGTGTTATAAATTCTCAATTGTCTCCCCCTTCTTGATGACAATATTAAATAAAAAGTAGTCATTATCCTCTAGTTTCTGCCTCAATTTTTCCGACCCTCTTTCTGCCCTGACAGACATTTTGTCTCATAACTTTTCTATAAAATTTGTAATTACAAATTTCAGCCCAGCCGGATATATAAAATTCATTGTCCCAAGGGAGAACGAACGCGGACCAGTTTCATTCCTACATTATTGTTCGGTTAATCCGTAAACTTTCCTTGTCATTGTGTATTGAGTAATGTCGGGGGGCTAATAAGAGCTATACAGAAGCCACTCCAATTTGTACAATATTAACAGAGAGCCCTTTCTCGTTACCACGTGTACTCGCTCCAAAAGTCTTCCCCCGTCGTCATTAAAACCAGGTAAACACGAATATTGTGTTATAAATAATTACAGAATTTTCTCAACGAGATTTCCCTTTTCTGAGAAAATGCACAGTCTAATTGACAAAAGGAGGTCTCTCGTGCAACTGAATTGGTCTGATTGTGAGTTCAACGGAGGGGTGAACAAACAACGGTCACAATTACCGGCGAATCGAACGGGAGACATCGTTTCTCAATAATTAGTGAAATGAGCTCGGTGTGTGTGTGTGTGTGTGTGTGTGTGTGTGTGACCAAGTAGAGGGCACAATAGTAACAAACTAGCCAAACAAACATGTCATACGTGCGCCGACTCTTGGCCAATGTAAAAACTCGGTGTTATGCTGTGCCACGTTCCTGTGACTTATCAACAAGCGCAATGGAAAGTCTCTTCATTTCGGTCTATTTCTAACGTACAGAGGATAAAAAAAATTCAAACACCGAGGATATTTCGTATGCAAAGTGGGTTGTGGTGTTATCATGATGTACAACGTGGACTACCTATTGGATAGAAACATGAAATTTCAACGATTTTAGCAAAGAATTTCTACTAAAAAGAGATTGTTGGAGAATTACTTCCGAAATTCTAAGAGCTCTTGAACTCTGGGTTAACTTTGAACGTGAGGGTCGAAGGAAAATTGTTTTTTTTCAGCATTTCTTGAGACCGTTGGCATTTATGTTGTGTAGCCTATTGCGTTCGATTGCTGAAAACATTTGGAGTTTCTGGAGGTATTTCGGCGAGGCTGGGAGACAACCGAGGGCGGGGAGACAAAATTGACTCCTGTAAGTTTTTTTGTACTCTTAAGTAAAATAGGTACTTGCTCCAAAATCCTGGAGGGAATTACGCCTCTCCTATTTAATTCGACAATACCCTAAATTCAAGTATACAATAAAATTTTTTAAATATTACAATATAAATATTCAAGTATATTTTATACTAGATCCTAAGATTCTCAGATTATTTCAGAACTTCAGTAAATCCTTGACGATTTGAATGAAATCTTCTTTTTCATATATCCTAGAGGTTTAAAACATTAGGACAACTCTCCTTTCCCATCACCAATTAGTCAAGAAATTTTGACGCCAGATTATTTGTTGCTTTATCCATACGATTTTTCAACGAAGAAAAAAATTTAAGAACACTTTTGCTGTATTCCTGAATGTTCACAAAAAATTGAAGTGGATCAACAAGAATTAGAATTAGAATTAGATCAAAATTACTGGAAACTACTAATCCTTTGTCATGTGGACGTTCACAATCAGAAAAATTGACGGGTTTAGGGTCAATATCAGTCTGGTCTTGTGGTACTCAACGATTACTGCGATGAATAATTACTCAGCATTCGGAAAATGGTTGAGCCCGACTGGCAGTGCTTATTTCTTTTATCGAGTTATAACCAGTGGATAAAACCTCTAGTATACTCGTCTATTGAGTGGAGCGATATCAAATTAATCGAGAAGAGAAATTAATGCGACTGACAACTCAACATCGGTAGAGATGTCTCGGGAAATATTCAAGATCTGCATTAATTAGGCGGGGGGTGGATTCCGCTACTGGACTATTCTTTCTCTGGAGAGTAGGAAAAAATAATCAACGGGGAAGGATCAAATATTGGGGGGGGGGGGGGGGGGGGGGGGGAATTGGGGGGGTCCCAAGGGGGGTCTTATCGAGCGGCCGTCTGCAAGTTCCCCGAATGGAAAGCCTCGACAAAAAAGGCGCGTGACAAATAGCGCTTACGACTCATCCGCTGCCTTCATTCTTCTTGGAAATTCTTTCTCTCTTATTTGCTTTCATCACGCCTCCAAATTGATCGATGTTCTTTCTATTTCACATTTTTTTTTTCCCCCTGTTTTTTGTTTGGAATTGAGAGTGGAGAAATGGTGTGAAAAATTGTTCATTCATCGTTAAAGGTGTAAATTCACTCAGAGATTGGGATTTTCTAGTATTTTTATGGCTCGATCAAATAAAGATTCAGTGGAAAATGAACAGATATGAATTCGTTCTCTTTATGAGGGAATCTTTTCACCCCCCTGACCTCATCAGCTATTCTCTTTCGTGCTGAGTATCTGCGATAAATCATGCTTTAATTTGCAGAAGTTTTTAAGGTCGAACGTGGAAATGGTTATTTCTTAATTATCGCTTGCTCCTCTGGTTCTTTTACACATTCACCGGTTTCAATTTTATTTTATTTTGCGGCTGGCTATACTAGATGAATTAAAAATACCTGCAAACATTGCTCAGCGGCGGAGGGGGGTTTGCGGAATGTGGCCTGATACAGTCTCTTATTTTTAACTCACCGAATATTCCCTCCAAGTTTGCCCTGAACTTACGATTTACTATCCACAAATGACGCTTACCAAAACGCAATTTATCTTTACTTTTTTTCTGTGCGTACCTCGACATCTAATAAATTTGTCGGATCAAGGTGGGGGAAAAAATCCGCCATTTGTCTCGCATTTTTCCCCTCAATATACTTTAAAAAAAAAAAAAACAGCCTCGGGCCGAAAATTTGCTTTACCGTGGCTGGAATTGTCCGGTAATTTCCCCTCCAATTTTTTTCTCCCTGTGTCCACGGGCCACCGGAATATTTCATATACACGGCTTTTATCTATACCACTCGATTATCATAACCGGCGTCGATCGAATAAACGCCAGAAGGGGGTCAAAAAGGCTCTCGCAACAAAGGCAAAGTCACCGGGGGGAAAAATAGACGAGTTGAAAAAGGGGGATAGGGAGTCCCTCCGTTCCTCCTCAATCTAACCCACCCGCTCTACCTTAGCTCTCCCCCCCTCTCGTCCTGCCGCTTTCCCACCCCCACAAGCCTCTATCCACCCCCCGCGAGTTGTGAGATTCGCCGCCAGAGTTCGCTCCCATTTGCCAACTGAAACGACACGTTCACCGTTTACATTGGATTGTCAGTATACAATCGGGTATCGCAGAAGTTGTATCGCTCTCTTTTAACGTCAACGGCATTTCTCACGCGTTCGTATTTTTTTTTTTCAGTGCCATCGCACCGTCGACCAAGTTTTGTTTACCAACTGATTGAAGGTATTACCCATGAGTTTCGTGTGTAATTGAGAATTGTTGTCTTTTATTTGAATTTCATTGGGTAATGAGCCTATGTTTTGATGGATTGCGAGAGCGAGAGGGTGGGAATGTTATGAAAGAGATCGTTAAATAGGTCGAGAAGAGAAAGGAGGTTATCCACCGGTCACATTTATCCAATGTTCCAGCATGTATTGAGCTTGAAAAATTTTACATTTATTCCCTCCTCTATTCCTATTTTTGCTCGAACTCTGGATGGAAATTTTCGTGGCACGTGGAACGGGAGGGAAACAGACGCTTAGGCTTTTACTCCACTTTCGTAATAGCTTGCGTGACTGATTCATTGATGAGCATGAATGGGAGAAATTGAGTGATGCTTTTGCGACTTAAATTATGATAATTTTTATTTATTTTTCTCGCTGTCTCTGCTGCAATTTATTTTGCTGAAAATTTGGGGACATATTGGGTCGGTTTCCGGGCGGTTATTCCATTGGCGGACAGTTAATTTAGTTTATCGGAGCTCACTGAAAATCGAAACATTCAATAACTGCAAATAATGAAGTACTGTATCAATTTCTCAGTTATTTCGTTTGTACATCCGTTTATTCGCCCAATAAAATTTCTCTCTGTTAACTAAAAGTATTCACTGGCCAGATTGTATTGCTTGATCACCTGGAATTTATCGCTTTTTCCGGATTAACGTAACATTTGCATTTAACAGATGGTCCAAACATTTCTATAATTATACAAATAATAATAATTTAATTATAATATAAATATATAATAAATAAATAATAAACACAGACAATAAATAAATTTATGGCGTAGAAATTAGCACGACAATGTCTAAATCTGAGAAAGGACAAATTTTCCCCCCAACAATTTGGTACTGATTCCAACGGCAAAGATAATTAATTTGCAACAAGAATTTAATTTTTTTAATTAAGCCTAATAGCTCAATTTATTCAACATTGTTGCGATCTCATATCCAAGATTGTCGAGCTCCAATTGCTCCCCATTTTTATTACAAATATCAATTGTCACAAATTTTATTTTAAATTTCAATTTGCATTTTTTTTTCAATTCTCTTGAAAAGAAATTTCATTTCAGATTAAGTTATTATTTCCTTAACAATTTTCGAACTTTGAATTTCATTAGTCTTTAGTTGTCAATAGCTCGATAATGCAGGGGTATATTGCCCCGATATCCCGCCCATTTTCAAGTTAGTGTTGCGAGCTTGAAGACGATATCTAACTCATCGCAATCTAATGATTCAACCAGCAGATATCTCCCATTACTCACAGTCCCTCGCCCTTATCGAAAAAAAATATTTTATCTCTCAGTGGAAAAATTATCTCCTGTTCCTTTGAATATCCATCGGTTCATTCCAGTTGGCCCCTAATCTTGAAAAAAAAGTGTCTCAAAAATGGGCGATAAGGCACTTTATCCCTCCCCCTCCCGCAGCTCATACATTTGTTTTGGAGTTTCGAGAGCTTCCAAAGAGGGTGCGTCGGATATGACTGTGGGGATTTAGCTGATGGTCTCAGGGGCCCCCGCGCGAATCCCGATTGTTTGGGATTGCAGCAATAATTCAAAGGGTTCGGAGGCACTCTCCGTGGGCCACACAGGGACCCAGAAGAGCCCTAAGTAGCAGACGGTGCTTCGTTCTAAACAGATGATCGTAACTAGACACGCGATTTAACCCCATACTCACTTACATCATTTCCTCTAGAGAGGAGGTGAAGTTTATAGAGAGGTATATGCCTTAGCGCCTCGTAAATTCTTCCCGTATCCGTTGTGGATAACAGACTGTCTCAAATAGCGGTCTCTGCGGGGGGAAATGGAATCAGGTTGAGTCGGCACGCGAACTGTACAATTATTACCAATCATCCTGGCTTGGGGGATTTCATATTGATCTGTTTTGGCGGATGAATCAATCCCATTGGAAAATATTGTTGGGGCGTTGTGGGGCAGATTTGTTATCACTTCTGGCGAGCAAGGCTTAAATAATTAATTTATTTAAGATAGCAGGTACAATCGTATCGTCACAAAGTAATTCTCAATTTTTTTATCTCAATTTTAAATGGAATTTTAATGACGTTTATTCTGACGCTTTTTCAAAATTTTCTGGTGTTATTTAGTTGATGGATTTGATGAGTGAGAATGCACAATTTGTAGGGTAAAGAATGTTAAATAAAATAATTGATACAATCATTTGTTGAATTTCTATCTGTTGAAATTTGACAATTGATCTCCTTTTGCGAAATCCCGAATAAGTCACGTTTTGGGATTTGGGTGAGGATGGTTAATCCTGACGGAAAGCGCTCGGTGATGGAAACGCCCCTTGCAAGAGGGGTTAATTGCCGATTTTCATGCTAGTCGAACGATGATAACGAGACCATTATTGAAAATCAGCCAATAGCAGCTGAAATTGTTGATAAAATAAAAATATTCGACGAATGTCGCGAAGCAATTGTTCAATTTTAGCCAATGCTAGAAATTAAAAAAAATTAATAGAAAGAGATCTCGTGAATTGGAGGGGAAATTTACAGACAATGTCCAACGGACTTTCATTTTTTTATCGGCATTGCCTCCTTTCAATCAAAAAAGTGAATTTCTTTTTATTTGGAGGTCCACATTCTTGGGACATCACTGGATTTTTAATTCCTGAAAAGTGAATAGAATTTTTTAGCACATTTGGTAGGTATTTCATTGGAATATTTTCATACGTGAACCTATTTTTTCCCCACCGAACTACTGTTAAAGCATGAAATAACTCATCATCTGTGTGCCACAGTCCATCAAATTCCAAATATTTGTGGCTTTCTGTGCCAACAATATTTTTCTCTCCCCAGTTTACAAAGGAACGCACATACAACCGAGTATCGCATCGGAATAAGGTCATATGCAGTCGAGAGGTTATCGACCGGAGCCGTATCCTTTGAACATCCAACAATTTTTCATTCGTAATTTCCGTGATATGCCCTACATGCGACTTTCCCGGGTTTTTCATTCCCCAAATCTGCAAATGTTTCCGGATACATTCAAAGTTTTTAGCCCTCAATATTCCAGAAATACGCCTGAGTCATGTAAACTGCGATTTATGAAAATTAATATTTTCCTCAACTGCAGCGACTCATGAGTACGAAAAAGCTCGTGATATGGAGAAATGGCTCTCGTGCAGTCTAATTGATCGTTTAGTCGCGTGCACGTTACGGTGTTAACAAAACACACGTTTGAGAATCGTTGGTGGATGGGAAATATGAAACACTGTGTGGCTAGCTTTCGTGTATCATGCGAACCTATTCAAGATCTTTTTTGTATACGTCCGCTCTTATCGAATGCAGTTGAGGTTTAAAATAGTGCAGACATGGCACAACTTTTATTAATGAAATGCATTTTCATTAGAATTCATTCATTTATTTTTTCGAGAATACGTACAATAACAAATTGTTTTGCAAATCTGACGAATTTACTTGCTGATTGTGTTGAATTGCATCTAAATTTGCAATTAATTTTGGGGTGAATCGGGTAATTGAAATTGGAAAGATATGACAAATTAAAAAAGTACTTTCAAATAATTTATATCGAAAATCATCGGCTGAAAGTTTCTACTTCTTTACGTCCATTTTTTTTACTGAAAGTCGGAGGATAATGAAATAGAAATTCTTATTCATTTTTTTGAAAATAGTTCCGATCAGCGATTTTTTTAAATGCACTAAAACTGGAGAATTGTTGAGTAGTATCCGAAAAATTTTACCAAACAAAAATTCCAGCGATTGATTTCGAACGAAATTGTTGTCCTCTTTTTTCGACAAATTGTTTTGCAAACAATTTGTGAACTAATAAGATGACGATGTATAGTTGCGACTGAAGAATTTAATTCTCTCGTAAAGCGTTGGAAAAAAAACAAGTATAAAGGGTCCGCTGGGTAAGAAAGCAATTTGCCTTTAAAGTAATTAATTTAATCCAATTTTCTCTGCGTTGGTATATAGCGGGGATTTATTCAGCTTGCCCTCACTCGTTTTTTCCCCTTCACTTTTTATATTCCCGTACTCTGGTAAATTATCTCTATTCAGTCTCTCAACAATACAAAGCTCGCCGAAAAAAAAAAAAAAAAATTTGAAAAATGAAGGCTGAATGAGGAATTTTTCCTCGTCCACTTATTCTCCCTTCTCTTGGCGCCGCGAAAAGTGAGATAAGGCGAAAAGGAAGGGTTGTAAATTCTGGAGAGATACTAAAGCCCAATCAAAATAACTCGTAAACACGTGTTGACATATATTTCTGTCCTACTTTCGATTGTCGGGCATCGGCAGTACTGCCGGATTGATTATTCCAAGTATTTCGAGTGGTCCCATCCGTTCCGTCCTTCTTGTTAATTTGAACATCTTAATTTACTGTTTTTCCATCTGCTTCAATTGACTCGCCCGTGCACATTCTCCGTCTTCACCTGAATAACAAATATCATTTAAGAATAGTTTATTTCTATTTCCATTTTTCAAAAGATTTTTTTTTCAATTTTACTTTTGTTTCAAATTCCAAAATTTTGCGCTTCTCCAATTGAAAAAAAAACAAGCGGTTAATCCTCGATAAAAATGATGTTATATTTTCGAAGAGCCATTTTCGTCTCCTCAAATGAAATATTCCACCGAGTAAAAATGGAGTTTCAAAAAAATATCTATAATTTTCAGAAATACATGATTGATTCGTTATGAGGGGACTTGGCACTCATTTTTATGAATGCTTCATCAATTTTCGGTAATACTGGACGCCATAAAAAATCGTCCTGATCATTACTGAGTTTTATTTCTGAATTTTGGTGATAGAATCGCAATTGCAGTTGAAAATCTGCCATTGCCTCGAAAATTACGAAAAATTATTGAAAATCAATAACGTATTTGTTTGCAAATGATAACAATATCCCAACAAAAAGGTGAAAAAAATTTCACCTCCATAATTCTGTGCGAGTTGAATTTTCCAATCGTGAATGGCGAAAAAAAGTCAGGGAAATTTCCCTGGAAATGAAAACCCTTTTTTCACAGCGAATATGATATCGTACGATTTCTCCAGCTTTATGCGATATATAATTCATCTTTTTTTCCACTTCCAGATGCTCTGAGCGAAGGAGTCGAGCCGAATAATCCCATCGACTATCAAAATCGACGAGCCCGAATCCCGGAGAGGAGCCGCAAAGGAAATTCTAAAAAATAAACTCCAACAATTGTCAAATTAATGCAGATTATCAATGATCACGTGGGCGGCAGAGGCGTAGAACGCGGAATGACAGTGAATTTTCATCTAATGAGAGTAAATACATGTGACAATACGTGGATGAGACTGGGCGTTGCCGTTTTACCCAGTGGAGTGAAAGACAGTCGTTGGAGATTCGGCGAGGACCGCAGGGGTTGAGTTCAAGAAGTTTTCGTGACGGAGGGCTTTCGCACAGCACTGGCGCGGCTGCGGCACTGCACCCCACCCGGGGGTTCCTTGCCAAATACCCCGAATCCGCCTGCCACCCCCGAGCACAAGGTTCACGTAAGTTATCCCCCCGTTCATATATTCATCTCATTCTTTTTCCGGAGAAATATTGAGGAATTCGTTTCGGGTTACGTTATGAGGAAATTGTTGTTCGTGTTTCTTTCGCGCGGGCAAATTTTCGAGACGCTCGGAGGAATTCGGTTAAATTATTAGAATTTTTCTCCCAGAATCTTAAAATCATGAATATTGCAAGATGTAAAATTTAATAGATGTAAGTACTGGAGATATTTTTTTTGCAGCAATTCAGGACAATTGAAGATTCGTCAATTATTTGTTTAAGGAGTAACAAATTTATTGATTGAATTTTTGAGGAAATTTAGTGGGAGAAAAATATCAGTTTAACAATCATATTCGTTTTGGACAATAGAATTTAAATAGCAAAAAAATATTTGACTGTTAAAATTATATTTTTTTCTCTCTTTCCTCCCGAAAAAGAGAATTGACTTTCAGAAAAAATTCTGATTTAAAATTTCCAAAGTTTCAATTTATGACAAAATTCTTAACTCTCTATTTCTGAATATCTCAACTCTCAAAGTTCCAATTTTTACTTTAAAAATATTGAAGTAATAATTATCAAGCTATTTGAAAAGAACAAAATCTCGCATTGGATCAAAATTTTTACTTCGTCGAGATTATAGAACAAAAAACGTGAGAACACATAATGAGAATGCGTAGAATTCACTCCATTTGGAGCAAAACAAATGATTAAAGTTCTGAATTTATAACAATAAAAATAATTTTTTTAGTCAATGAATATTCATTCATGGAAATTCCCAACTCAAGGGTTAAATATTCTTGAGTTAAGACTATTTTATTCTTGTGTCAAGACTGTTTATTTTTTTCGGAATACATTCATTCTCATCAACTTCGCCGCAAAACAAATTTTTTTACAACAATATACATCATCTCTGTAGGGGTGAGTTAAATGAAAACATAGAAAAAAAAAATACATACATCTTCGTAGAAACCACAAGTCGCGCCAGTAGAATTTTTCATTCTGTGCAATTTTCTTCGGAGTACATGAGAGTTGAGGGGGGGGGGGGGGGGAAAACGTGTAATATTGGACGCGTATAAAGTCCTCCACTAGTGCATTTTACGTGTCGCATTCTTTTTGAGAAAATGGGGTGAAATATCCTTGAGAAAGTGGTAATACCGGGTTAGGTACATGTTTTTACTAGAAGAGGAGATACAGTGATGGAGGAATGCGATTAATATGAGGAATTTCTAGGCGAAAATGAGAGTGAGATTTTGCTTTCATTTGTGATAAAGTGAGTGGCAACCCCAGTGATATGAGTCACTCTTGAGTCGGGCGTATTTTCAACGTTAAATCTCATAGTGCGATCGCTCTTGGCTGATGGTCCCCGTTAAACTCTCTACCCTCAAATTTAGAAACTGTTGAAAAATGAAAATACGCTAGGTAATATAAAGTAAAAAAATATTTGCCAATTATTCGTGAAGTCATAAATTTAAAATTTGACAAAATAGATTCGAGTGTCGTCAGCCTCCACTAAAATTTCAAGGAATTTCTTCATTGAAGATTCAGAATTTTAGCCATAAATTAAATTCAAAATATTAAAAAATATCGAATACGATTTAGGGGAGAAAAAATTAATTATTAAAATTGCCGTGCAGTGAAAAGTCTGTAATTCCTCTGAATTTCTCATAAAACTTCTCAATTAGCAGATATTGCCCTCTCATATCCGGAGTATTGAACAACGATTGAACGATAAACTTAATTAAATTGTTTTCCCATGACTAATAAAAATAAAAATAAATCCTCTCGCTATGATCACGGAAGCCTAACGCAGTGAGTAGAGAAATTCCGTGGAATCGAGTGTCTGATCATTTTCATTATCCGCTTCACGTCTTCACATACCGCATCACGGTATATTCCCACCGTATGTGACCTTTTATTACATTTTTTATTACCATTCCTCCTCGATCCCTTGATGCACGGGATAATTATAATGTTCGGAAAAATCGTGCGACATCCCGAATTCCAATGGATTTTTTATTGACAATTTAGCACTAAAAATTCAGACGACTCGGGCGAAATTGATTGAGCCTAATTAAACGATTTAATCGTATGAACAAATTAGTTAGTTCACCAGTCGGATATAATTATCTGATTTCAATCTTTCAATTAGTGTAATGACCGTGTGGAACTCGATGATCCAGCACCCACCGTAGGGTATTTTCGTGACACGAATATGCCAATCAAGTGAAAAATGTTAAGGGTCTATAACTAGGAGTTAAATCCTGATGAATATCCCCTTGTAATTATCAGGATTTCCTGCTTACAATCGTCCATGGAGAAAGAATATATTATCGGATCAGAAATTAAAAATTACCAATCCATTAAAATCAAATATTTGGTAATATTTTATATGACTAAATTATTGGTATTTAATATTACCCAATTAGTAATTTTTTAGTTCCCGATTCGCCCCGATTGCAACAAAAGAATAATTTGGAAAAAATTATATCCAATCAGAATTAACCCAATTATATTAGCCCGCGATTCTAACCTCGTTATCTATGAAATATTGACTGCCACACGACAATAAAAGGATTATCTGACAAATGTGAATATAATCCTGACTTTCAGTTAGGATTATAAAAACCACATTCGCCAGAAAAGAATTTTTATCGCCAGGAACTTTTTATTATATTGAAATTTCACTCACATTGCAAAGGAGTTCGTTTGTAAATTCGACCTGCATTTTTCCTCAAAAAAAAAAATAAAAAAAATTGAAAATTCTTGTAAATAAATTCAGGAATTTTCTCAACTGTAGCGCGAATAAAAATTGCAGCGGAAAAATAATGAAATTCGCAGTTATGATAAGAATGTTGTCAGACTTACTACGAAATATTCATATGTCCTTAGAAATTGAAATAAAAAAAGGGGGAATTTTGACCATCCCCCGAATTTGTATTTTTTAAAATCCTTTGACTGCTGTAAAAGTTTTCGGACAGTAAATTAAAAAAAAATAAAAACTCTTTTAATTAAGTTCCAGAAAACGAAAATCGGGGATAAAATCCATTCCTGTGGCGTTCATCGACTTAGAGATCCAGAGGGATGAAAAAAAAAAAAGATATATTCCTGCCCCCAATACTCGATGCGAGATAAGGGTGCATATCCTCCCTTGATTCTCGTTAAATCTGTACTTTCATCCGCGTCAAGTGCACAAGTATAGGCAACAAGCTGAGCGTAGTTAACCGTTGACCGGGAATGATTGTTATAGCTTTCGGGGTGTGCCGTAACCAGAACTTATGAGAACGCCACTGTAGCCGAATGTTTCGAGATTCAATAACTCCCCCCTCCCCCCTCGGGACAGTTGAAAAAATCGGGGAAAAATCGTTGGATTCGTCAGCAAAAAAAGGAAATCGGTGGAAAAAAAAAAAAAACCATTCGCCGCAAACTGGTTCAGAATTGTAGGCGAAAAATAGAGTCGACGAGCCCGGAATGCAATCGACGAGCCCTGGAGGGAACTAAAATGTCACTAATGATGACTCCAGCGCGAAACAAAACAAGAAATAGAGAAAAAAAAAGGGCCCCGAGGGCGGTAAATCCCTGAGAATGATCGGGTGTGTGTGGGGGGGGACAGAGCGGACGAGAGAGACTCCCGTGACCTAGATATTGCCAACCAACCACGGCCAGTAACTAATAATATGGACACAGGTAAACCTCGCGCGCTAACGCAATCGATTGTGTGCGACGGGTATGTGCTTCGGGCCGAAGCCTCGTTAGCCATATATCCCATCCTAAAGATACGAAGACTGGTGGAAAGACACAGGCGGTGTATGTGCCATAGATGTATGGATGAGTGACGGAGAGGGGTATTCCATCGAAAAAAAGATAGAGAGGTATCCATGCGATCATGCCAGGTGGAAAAGTTGCCCTCTTGGCAATTTCACCGAGCGGATGATAGTCGATCCGGTCAAAGAGAATTTCTCTCGCTCTTCTCCACCAGCAGCAAGTATCTTATCGCTTTTTTTCACCTATCCTTAGTCCGATATCCAATAAAAATTCAACGGCTCTAAAGATTCGGATTTGAATGGGGGCAAATCGTGTGACTGATGTCGCGGAATCAGTTTCAATTCTGGGATATCAATTTTTTAAAGAATTTTAAGGGGTTAAAAATTGAATTGCAGTTGTTCAGTTGGAGGATAAATTTTTGGAGATGTTTGGAGTGATTGGTTAGAATTTTTTTTTCATCACCGCATTATTTAATTTTTATTTCAGTGGAGCTCATAGTGTCGATACGGGTAAATTATTTGTGATACAGGACGGTGAGGAGAATATGTCTGACCAACGGTGGCTTTTACCACTGAAAAATACTGACGGATTCGTAGCAGTTGGTGGTACTCTCCGTTACATTATCGTTAATGTCACTCGAAATAATTTTCACTTTGATTCATTTTCGCGCAGTGCAAATTGGTGGCATTTTTTTATTATTCATCTCTATCGTCTCGCTCCAGGTAAATTTTTCCCAACAAATCTTCAACACTGGGGAAAAAATTGATTTTTCCAAACATAGTTGGACAACTAAATGCTAGAAATTTCTACAGTCCAAGTGGTTTTAAAATTTTTTCAGAAGAATATTTAATTGGTAAAATGTTTTTTTTTTTCATTGGGTTGAACAATGAATCCGGCAACGTACATAATTTACACGGGAGAGCATGTAAATGCAGAGTAATGGTATTCGCAAGCTTTAAAAATCTTCGGTCAGCGAAAAGCCAGTAGCGATATCCATCAGTTGAATTTAATCGGTCTTGTTCGACGTGCATCCGACAATTTCCTCAGTATTCTTCCAACGATGAAATCGAAATAACGCCCGACCTTTAAAACGATGACATGACGAAGAATGGGAAAAATCGGAGTACCGATGCAAGCTTATCGTCTACTCTTATTGTCAACGTCACGTTTGCATTTAGATAGAAGTAGTAAAAGAAATAAGGAAAAAGGGGAAAAGAGAAGAATGGTAAAGACTAAATTTTCCTGTATCGACGAAGAACAAAATTGTACGTGACTTTGTTTCGGTTCGACGTAGATTTGAGAAGTTCTTCTTGTTTTCGTCTTCATTCTGAATCAAAGGTTTGAACATCAAAATTCCCTGAATCAGAATTTTCCTGTATCTTCACACTACATATTTTCTCATCGAACTATTTTATAATATTTGAATTTCAAATGAATTTTCATGAATAGGTTCTAGTCGATTCTTTCGCTCTTCCATATATATATATATTTTTTTTTTCATAACTTCACTCTCGGTGAACGGACTTTCTATTCGTGGCGCAACGGACCGCGAGTTTCGTCGACACCTCGTCACCTTTTTTCTGCTCGTCCGCCCATACATGCTCTCTTCCAGTTCGATCACCCGTTTTACTTCATGTCTGGACACTGGAGATAGCAATAAAACAATTGGGGAAAGAACAAAAAGTATTTGTCATGAATAGCGAATTGAAATATACAAAAGGAAAACTAGAATAATTTTTTTTCCATCGACAGATTAAATTAAAATATGTGATAGGAGAAAAATATTAAATAACAGTAAATAAATAAATTCAATAAAATATCAAAAGGGCTGTGAATTATCTCTCGTCAAGACAGCGAAAATGTTCGAGTGAATGGAACAATAGATTTTTCAATGGAATTGATTTTTGCAAAATTATTCCGAAGATGATTAAATACCCCTTCTTCATTTGCAGGGATGCGTGGACAATCGTGGCTCGGGTAAAGGATCAAAGGGCGGTGTAAAGGATACAGGGGAGTCGCAGTCGCCGCCAGTACGTGGAAGCAGTCATCATGCGACTGACAGTGCTATCAAAGACAGTGATCTCTTGGCACACGCTGCGTCCGCTCTCAGAAGGCTGAACTTTAAATCAGCGGGAGGCAGTCGGAGCTGTCGGACTGCACCCCCAGCCATTACACCAGTTCCCCAGGTTGTCGTCATGGGTTCAAGCACCACATCTATAGAAACTAACATCTACAACAGTACAGACAGTGCCAAGACAATGATCACAACGGTATGTCGTCTGGATTATGAAAAAAAATACATTGGTAGTCAGTTTTTTTTGCACACAAAGGGTTATTCAGGGTTTTCTACGATTTTTGGAGACAATTCCGGACACTTTTGCAGCTAAAACTGACGCATATTTCATGTTTGTATGGCTATCCCACTATCGTCACTCTTCTGACCCTCTGAATAAATTTAGAACTTCAGTGAATTGGAGAACATGATCTTATGTATGATTTCCGGTCTCAATGGAGTTCATATCTTGTCCCAGTGGCGCCTCAATAAACGCCCAGTAATTATATACACTAAGAGGCAAAATACTTTTTGAAAATACTTTCTTGACTCTTATGGAGAAAATGATGGCTCAAAAATTGTCAAGAAAATCGTACCGTGCTCTCGGAAAACAAATCATTAATTCATCATCATTCGCATCATTGGCATTCTTTGTCCTCGCTCAATCATTCTTATTTTTTCTGAATAGGTAACAACAGACTCTGAACAGCGTGACGACAGCCTGGACCTCATCGACGAGCCCTCAGAGATGTCACCACCAGCGATTCATCCGGCCTCACCCCCATTAAAAATCGATTCAACAAATTTAGAAAATTTATCAAAGAGCACAACGGCCAATGGTACACATCAGCGCACCACTGCCCCAAGTGTTGATGCACCATGTGGAGGTATACCTGGCGTTAGCCCAGTGAATGGTGTCGGTGCACCACCACCGACACCTCTCATCGGTGCTCGTCAAGAAAATCGTTTTACATTTACCAGTGGAAAAACACCAGCATTGCCCGACCTGCGAACAGCGGATTTTAGGTGAGTGCTTTTGCAAGTTCTAGCAATTCGTTGTTCATAATTTTACCACTCCCCCGGGCCATTTAAATTTCATTTAGAAACCCCAAGAATCGATCGTCAAAGTATCGAAAATGGAAAATTAATATCCACCGGTCCGAGAGTGGCATTTCAACGTGAAGGCAATTCTGCGGCGAAGCGTAATAGTATATTGCCGGATGGGCGTTATGGGGTTTTTTGCTCGCGTGGTGTTTGACAAACCGAGACGAAGGCGAGGTGGCCAACCACGCGAGCAAAAAACCCCATAACGCCCATCCGCCATCATATTTTGCCGTAGTGATTTTAGAGTTTTCGAGTTTGGGAAGTATGTAATACCAATTCCCGTACGAGAAAGCTCTAGAAGCAGTACGACAAAATATTTTGTGGTACTTTCTCAGCCACTTGGGAATAGTGAAAATTTCATACTTACTGAATATTTAAAAAAATCGATTGTACGGTGCTGAGAAAATACAAGTCGATTTCCATACATTCGAGTATTTTTCCCTCGCCAATTCTTGAGAGATCGTTTATTGATAAGTGAAGAAATCCTTGAATTGGATGAGAAAACTGCAATTTTTTGCGATTTTTTTTTTTGTGAAAGAAATAATTCCCTAAAGTGACATTTTCTGGGTAAAAAAATTGTCTCAAAATGCAATTTCCGGGGAAATGGCATTTTTTTCGATTTTTCCCTCAACTGCCCATAAAAGTCACTCGCCTGAAAAGTAGCTGTCAATTGCCCATAAAATTACAATTTTTATATAACCTCAGGTATTTACTTTAATGAACAAAAAAAGGTATTGCAGGCGTAAAAAAATACCTTCTTCGAGTAAACACTACGATTAACTGAATAATGAAATACATTTCTCTTTAAAAAATAATTAACAAAGTATTAATTATAAAATACGTTTCGCTCGGGCGTAATACAATTACTAGGTCACTTCTACGCGTACATCTGTGCACTAAAAAATGTGGTTCGCGTTGGGCTTCGTTCGTTTGATGCTCCTTGACGCTCATAAAAAATCCTTCGCACTTGTATCGAAAAATACGATTATCATCTGGTGGCAAATACCATTCCCCCCCTGGAAGTTTCCCATCAATAATTCTCACCCAGAGTTTCCCTCTATTTTTACCCCCTGGATAATTGTCAAATAGTTATATTCCCGAGGTATTGAGCATAGCTACCTCTCGATTAAACTCGATATAGTGTTCAATCGATAATTCGCTCGGCTTCTAAGGGTCGAGTTGGTTTTTCCTCGATTGGGAACTCCCATCGTCGCGTGTATCAGCTGCCTTCGTGCACACCCACCTGTCCCTCTTTTTCCATCACACTCGGTACACATAAAGTGTCAACTATGCAATCTACATTTGGTGTAGAATTATTTACTCCCTCCATTGAAAATTTTCGTAGCTTCGGTAATGAGGGTCTCCACGGGTGAAATCTGCAATAAAATAACTGCTTCGCAGCTATTACCCCGCTGTTCAAAGCCGTTAAAGTAACACTGTTATTGCATCTCAACGAGCCACATATTCAGTGCCCATGCTTTCCAATGAAGTTTATGCAAAGTACACATTGTTTACGACACCTCCAGGGTGACTTTGAGAGGGGTGTGACTAGTGTCCAAACTATTAAATTATTTAGCCTGTTGTTCGTTTTACCACCAAAAAAAAATTTTTTTTCGTGCCTTCAGGTACTTTTCAATGCCTGAAGAATACCTACAAAAAGTTGTTGCAAGAAGGCAATTATTTTTGTCGTGCTATCTGAACAACCTCGCAAACTCCGAACAGTCAATTTGACCAGGACCTCAATGATATTCCAACGACTTCTTTCATTTAATCTGTCCCCCTCCATTGAAAATATTTACAGTACTCCAGTTCGAGGATCTGTGGACGCAGGCCAGCCAGATCCCCATCACTTGAACTCAATGTTGGCCCTAGTAGCAGCTAAGGAGGGTACTCTACAAGAGGAGCCTGCAACAATAAATCACATAAACGCGAATTCAGTTTTGTTGTGTAGAAAAAATGATGCACAAATTATTGGAGATGGGAAGGAGAAGGCGAAACAATCAAAGGCACCGACCAAGCCCAGCATAAATGTCACTACGAATCCTCTTGATATATCACTCTGCGGGACTCAGCCAACTTGCAACACCCAGACATCGGGCAGCACCAGAGGGCGAGGGAGACCACCAGGTAATTAGAGGGTTTGTTCGAATGCTCCAGTATCGTTGATTAATTTTATTATTTTTTTCTTTTTTCTTTCTCAATGAATTAGACAGTCAGCAAACTGTGCACGCGATATTCAGCTTGATTGCGATTTTATGGGTCTTTCAGTTTTAAGTTTAAATCCTAAATTGAATTACAACGGGGTACTGCACTGAGAAAAATCGAGTTTTTTTTAATACGCATGTATCTGCTTTTATTTAAAACTTTTGGGTTAGAAATTTTTTAATCTTCGTCCAGGAATTTTCTCGGGGAGATGAGGATCATTTGTTTAAGATATCGCATTTTTCAAGGCAAGGCTAGTTGACGTAGGATAAAAACAATGGAAATTTCAGAGATTAAAGTGTAGAAATAATTTTGCCAAATCGCAGATGAATTGAAAAAAAACGATGGCCAATATAAAAATTATTATCAGTGCCAAATCTTGACCAATTAATTTCTTATTCTCCATTCAGTCGTCATTCAGATGATTAATTAGTTAATTCAATAGTTCTTTAATCTCAAATATAAAATATGTGAATGTAAAAATCAAGAGATCTGCTTTGAGAAGTCACTTTCTAGTTATGAACAGAATTCCTCGAGGAAGATTCTTTACCGCATTGTTAAAATAAAAAATTGATGGCCCTGAAAATAAAGTCATGGGTTTTCTTATATAAGTAGAGACGTCTCTGTTAAATAAAAAAAATCGTTTTTCTCAGTGCGGCAATATCCGAAGGCGAGTGAATGAAATAAAAACATCGGAATAAAGAATTTGTGACGTATTCTGCTCTCGATGCTTTTCCATGGAAAAATATTACTTTAAAAATTAATAATAATGAGAAGAGTAATTTGTTCAATGTATTTTTGTTGGGAGATGAAACGACTGCACGGTGATGGAGAAATGTTTAAAAAAATGTTTGTTAATGCAGACGAAAAAAAATATGAATTGATTGTTCTTTCTTTCAGAAGCTCATCCCCTCGTTTCAACCATTCATTCATGGGTCAGGCTCTTTTTCCCGTTTTGCGCAATAGGTACAGTCCGGGCGCCTCTGGAAAGACCTCTGAAATGCGAGTAGTGGGAACACCTGAATGGATTTTATTTTTCAATCCTTTCAGTATGTTTTCTTTATTTCGTTGAATCACTCCCTTGATACATTATTCTTCTCACTTGACGGTCTTATTATTGTCGATTTTCCCATATCGTCTGAATAAAAGGGAACGTCATTCTGGGCTCTTTCTTGGGGTGAACGAACTCGATGAGAGTACTGAACACGTGGCGCTTGTTAGCTTTTTTCTTTTCATTTTATTCATTTGACATTTGAGAAGAATGAGAAGATAAATGATTTATCCAATGTGAAAAAAATATGTCATTGCGGTGGGAGAAATATCAGTGAATAGTTCGAGGAAAATTTTCGCAATCCACTGGAAAATCTCGCAGGTTCGAGGCAATTTTCAGGTGAAGGACTTGAAAAAATACGTGACAATCTACGTTTATCTTCTTATATCACTTCATCACACGTTTGTTTACCTCATTTTTTCCTCTCGCAAGTGCATTTTGAGAGATTCATGAGACTCGGTTTTATTATGGCGGCATGAATTTAGTTTCTATTAAAAATTGAATGATAAAATTCTGTCTCGGGAAAGACCAGACCTAATGACATCGAAATGAATTTAATTATTCCTATGAGTTCAATATCTGAAAGTAATTCAAGTCTGGGGAAAGTGGATCTTAGGGTCCGAAATGCGGGATCAATTGAGTGTAATGGAGAAATCTTGAGCCACTGGTACTTCTGAGTCTCATCTCTTCTCCGCATCGCATAGCTCTGTCAGCAGTCAATTTATTTTATTTCTCGTGATTTAAGGGTGTCATTTGTGTTTAAGAATATTCGATGTCTATTTACAATTGATTGCAATTTTTTTTACAAAGTAATGATTAAATTGTTGGATAAAAATATAACGCCCCTACCTTGCATTTTCGTGTATTGGCTCGCGAAGTCTGAATAATGTGAAGGTTTTGTAGATTTTTTTCGACGTTTGCATAAAAATTTTCCAAATTGCAAGGAAAAGAAAAATTAGTGGGTACATAAAAAATACTACAATTCGCAAACATTATTACCTAACCGTAGTAATAAATTGCCATTCTCAAAAAGAGTGACTGAAAATTATGTTAGCCCAAAAATTTAATTAATTTTTCGTTATGAAAAGTGAACACCATGAGGAGCAGTAATTATCATCATAGGCCTAGTGGAGTAAACCAGTTCAAAATGCCCAGCCAAGTGAAAAAAAAATCACGTTATGCGTGGAAAGCTTTTTCTACTGAATATATTATACCCATATTAGGCACGAAAATATTTTGTAGACCGTGATCAAATATAAACGCAATTTTTCTCATGCGAACCGAAAATCGTGATCAAACCGAGCGAAGTGCAATTAGAATGGCGGTTTGTCGAACCATGTGACGAAAAAAAAAAAAATGCTTTTTTTAAGGAACCGAATAATATCATTTTTCGATGACACAAATGACACCCTTATTTTTCACCAGCTATCACAAGATTCACAACTCGTTCACTCGGCAAACATGTCAGTGGAGCGTCGACGGGGCTGCAACAAATGAATTCAATTTAGTAAAAAAAGAAACACTGGAAACCATTGCACACGCAGAAAAAATCACCCAAGGGCAGTACACGTTCCATTAAAATTGGAACACTGAAAAAAAAAAAAAAAAATACAGTTCAAAACGAAAAATCAAATGAATTAATTAAAACGGGGGAGAGTGAAGGCAAATTGGTTGAAACAGACCATTTCGAGTAAAAACTCATGTGGGATTAAATCGACAAAATTGAGGCACTCATAAATCATTGAAAGTCACCATCAATTCTCTATTTCACAATATATCAGTAGTTTCCATCAAGTTAGCTCTCTAGCTTGATTGCTAAATTACTCGTGAATAAACAGAAATTCACGAATTGATTGCGTGTCGTATATGATCGATAGCTTTGCTTTAATTATTGAAACTTATAATCGCAACTAATTTCGGTATTGTCAAAATGACAGAGAGAGAGATAGCATTTCACCTGCTCTCATTTTTCGTAATTAACCCCTCAGAGCTGGAGTTGGTAGCTCAAACCGGCCCATGACTAAATGAAACACTCATTACGAAGTTAAATATTTAAGGAACTAATTTATACATCGTTTTTATACAGAAATGGACAAAAAAAAAATTATAGAAATTTTTTTTTGGTTTTATACTGAAGTTTGATTACCAAATTTGTCCAGGAATTTAACAGATTATCATTGGAAAATAATTTTCATGTTACAATTTGCTATAAACAGTCTGGGGTGTAGATTTTAACATTTTTGCGCCGCACTTTTTAGATTCCCCTCCGCTCCTGAAGTCTTACGTATTTCCCTATTCCTCCAAATCAACAATCATTTTGTTAATTTTGTTTTTTGATTTTCAACTTGTTAAAATTCACGGTAAACTCCGAAAATGATTGGTTATCCGGAAGAGCATTCCTCATGACGATGTACACTGCGATGTACACTGCGAGAGATTGTAAAACGAGCAGTTGTTAATGCAATAATCGATGGGGGTTGGATATTCAGGTATTAAGATAAATAGATTTCCACATACCTCTACCTGCCATAGGAGACTAAACCACATTTATGTCAGGTAAAAGGGCACAAACGAGACCACTCGTTGCGCCATGACGACCTTTATGGTGTTTGAAACCGCGAGTGTGCTTGATAGTTCACGAACAATAAATGCGATTCACAGGTAGAGCGTTGTACCGAGGATCTCATCTACCAGGACTCGAGTCAAAGTGTAATTGATTATTTAATCGTTTGCCTGGAGGGTTTACACCGGTTAGAATACCCTTGAGCGTTCCCGGGGATGGAGAGGGGGGGGGGGGGGGGGGGGGGGGGGGGGCTGCATTGTTCAGGGTCTGTACAGGCCTATTCAATTTCCGATTACGTGTCAGTATAAAGCCCGAAAGCTCTACTATTGACTTTCGATGATTACTGGTCAATTTCATCAGAAAATCCAATTCCTGGCCTCGTCGACGCTCAATGAAACTCTATCACTATGTTTCACCTGGCAATGTATCTTTGCATCTCAATTGCAATCGGAATGTGCTTTCAACAGTTATAACACGTGCATAACATGCTCATACGATTGGGAAGATTCAGTTTAAGATTCTGGCTTGTGATTTTTTTTTTTTATCGTAAAGACAGGTGGAAGTGAGTTTGGTTAAGAGTTTCGTGAAGTTGAATTACGTTCAACGCTTCCATGATTTGAAATAAGACATTTTCCAGGATTTCTTGGGATAAAAGTCCAGAAAAATGGACATTTCTTTATTGAGTCACTAGTCGTTTATGGCAGCAACTTTACAAGATATCAATTCCAATAAGACGTGGAATTATAAGTTTTTCTTGATGATTTATCCATTCGGTTTCGATTTATTAATGTCAAAAGAAGGTCAGAAGAATGTCAAAGAATTCATATATCGTATCACTGCAGGGGGAAAATTATTTTCAATCTAATAATTTTTTTTATGAATTTTTAAGGAGAACAATTTCAAAATCAATTTTAAGTGTTCTCAGACTATATTTAGATATTTTCATTCACGTTCCTACATGAAAGGAATCATAAACGACCCATTTACTTGATGCATAAGTTAAGGTACTCTTTGAATAATTTCAAATGAAATTTCTCAAACTAAAAATATACTTTGAATCTCCTCAAACTCAAGAAACTCTTAGACAAGTTGAAAACTACCTTGAACTCGGTCTTTACACACGTACCAAGCACATAAATTCACTGAAGACAATTTTATCGCTATGGAATGACAGAGTGATATTGCAAAATACAGTAAATGAATGATTAATAATAGTGAGAATGTGATGTGAAATAACTAACCATGGAAGTTTGATTTTATCTTGTTCGGTGTTCATTAGATTTTTTTATTCTTATTCAATTTCAATTGAAAGGTGGAAGCGCTGCCGGAACCAAGAGAACAGCCCAAGCGACAATTGTCGTACAGCAGCCCTCTCTATCATTGGATGCACCAGCAGCAACGATCCTTCTGAGGCCGGACATTGACGCGAGACGGAGGGAAGAGAATATGCGACAGTTACTCGATGTTGCCGATACATTTACTTTCCAAGAGATTCATGACTTTGAAATGAAGTTAGTTCACTTTTATTTACCTTCTGTGTGATTTCCGAAGGGAAATGTTGAAAATTCTATAAAAAGTAAGGCTGCGTATCGTCGTAAGAGGATCGATTGGAAGTCAATTAGTCAAAAATTAGTTAAAAGCCTGAATTTAGTTGAAAGTCAATTTATCATCCTCGCAAGACATTTTTTACTCTAGAAAATAGGACTTTCAATATTTAATTTACAACATTAAACATAAAACCAAGTACTGTAATTTTGAATGTGCCGAAGAGAAAAAAATTCTAATTTCCGATCAATTATTCAGTGAGAATAGGAAAAATAATGAATAATTCCCCAAAGTTCTATTGTCCACGTGAAACTAATTCAATTCATCGGATTTTTTTTCGGGCCTCAAAATTTTATAAATTTCTTCTTTCTAAATTACTCTTACCGATTCTAAAAAGTACTACGACATAAATATAATTATACCATTACAAAAGAAATTGTAATGCCCACGTGGCGTCCAAATATAACTCAAATGTCATTGGAAAAACCTTATCCGGAAATTGTGCACTCGGTTACGAGTGGCATTTCACCGGGGGATTTCCTTCGCCACCCCCATCATTATTCCCTTCTTGGACATTTATAATATGGCGTATACGATGTGTCTTGCGTGCGACAGTATAGTTTGAGTAATTTCCTTTTAGTCAAAATTTACAGTTTCAATCCCTTTCTAGTCTACCCATTGAGATGCGTATCTCAACGCTTTGAAATTAGCGCAAACGTGATATTCACGGTGTGCACGAATTTCCATAATGGTAGAATGTTTCGAGTCGTTAAACTCCCCCACAAGGTGATGAAAAATATAGAGTAATGTACAGTTGGATTGAAAGCATCAATATCGCAGTTGAGATTTTCTAAAGGATAACGACAATCAATTTTACGATAAAATCAAAGGATTTTTGAGCAATTGACCTCGCTTGGTGAAAATTTATTGGGTCTAATTCTCCTTCAATTATGACGGAGTCAAGGATTCTAATCTAATCTCCATACATAGGGAAGGTTACCGTTTATTAGACTGGAGGCTTTCATTTTTTAATCTCTCCGAAAACATCAATATCACCGGGAATTTTGGCGAGTGACCTCGATTGATGGAAATTGATTGAGTGTAATCCGCCCACAATTCTGATCGAGTCAAGGATTCCAGCCCAATCTCCATTGATTACACGGAGTATGAAAATTTAGGAGTTTAAGCACTCGTGTGGGGGATCGATACGATGCATCGATCCGTGGAAATATGAATGCTTCCAAATTTAATTCCCTCCAAACTTGTGGAGAACAACTCGACCAAAGAAATACAATTGGAAACGGGAAGACTATAGCTTGTGTTAGATATCGGTACCATAATTGTTCATTCATTAGAAGTAATTGAATTTGCGTTGCATTGAATGCGTACTGCGCTTGGTAACAGGAGAGGCCGTTCGTGGGGGGTTACTACCTGACCTTCAATAACAATGGTTATGAAACTGAACAATTTAATTTCCAGAAAGTTGAAACAACGTCGAAGTTGCACTGCTCAATGTCTCCATCGTTTTCAAGGCACCGGATTACAATTAAGATTTACCTCTGAATAATTACAATCGAATTAACGATAAAATTTGAGGAGTTCTGTATTACATCAATTTATTGTGTCTACCGTGGGTTGTAAAATTAGGGGGAGTTTATAATAACAAAATCTTTACACAACGAAATTGAAAAAAATGCCGCTTGGAAAATTCTGCTGAAAATATTTCAATAGAAATTGTATTTTTAAAAACTAGAAAGACTGAATTCTATGAATTTTTTTACGAATATTTTCTATTGAATATTTTAATGAATCAAAATGGAATTGTCCAGTGAATTTACTGGAATTTTTTAGATAAGTTTTTCGTGCGTGAGATATTTTTGTGTCTTTTTGTCAACTGCGATAGCGTCAAGGATTCTAGTCCAATTTCTCAGCATTCCAGGCGGTATGAAATTTCAGGGACAATTACCCCTTTCTCGAAGACTCAACGTCTACCTCCTAGAAACAATGATCATAAAACAGAACAATGTCGCTCCCTGTTGTCCCAATGTTTCATTCGAAGTGAGTTTTAGCAACGTCAAGGTGCTTTTCTCACGTTATCAGTAGCAGGAGCGCATAGACCGGTGGCAAAAAAAAAAAACATGAGATCCACGTTTACTTTCGGTCACGTTCGTATTCATTTATTTTATCCCTCGGTGGAGTGAAAAGATATAAAACCGAATAAATTCGCCATTCAACTTGCGCTCATGGGCCAGTATAACAGCTAAATGACGCTCGAAAAAAAGTTGTGCGAGTGGAGAAAAAAAAACCGCCCCACGGTCAGAAGAAGTAAGAAAGATTTGTGAGAGGGGGGGGGGGGGGAAGGAGGGGGGGGAAAAGGGGGGGGGGGGATGCGGAGATTTGTGAGAGGGGGGGGGGGGGGAAAGAAGAGGGATAAAAGGTGATGGGATGATTCGAGTGATTGAGTCGAGCAGTGAAATATATCGAAGACGGAGAGGGAATAAATGGCAAATTGAGGAGATAGATGTCAGAGAGCCCAGTTGGTGCTGCGATCCAATGAGAATCGTACTTTCACTTGACTTATATTCCTAGTATTTCCCTTGTCAGGTGCTTCGGGAACCGAGTGGAATAGCTATTTCCTCTGATAAATTTCATCTGGCAAAGATTCGACTCATGTCAATTGAACCTGATTTGATACTATTGCAAAGTCTCTTGACGATAGGTGTTCTGTATTCACACGGGAAACTACGAAGACGAATCAAGGTTTCATTGGTTTCTCATCTTAACTTGGTTATACGGTTTATTTCCATCTGGAAAAATGAAAGAATCAAATTCAGGGGTGATTTATCATTTCAATCACTTGATGCGAAGCGGAGAGTGACTGAAAAGTTACTTTTCCGACACAGCGTGATGAAAAAGTACTTTTTCGCCACATTGAGATGAAAAATGCTGTTCGTAACTCGTGAAAAAAGTGGCTTTTGACTCGTGGGACTCGCCTTCGGCTCGTGATATAAGCCTCCCACTCGCCAAAAAACTTTTTTTTTCACTTGTTACGAAATAGTCTTTTCATCACGCTGTGTCGAAAAAGTACTTTTTAGTCACTCGACGCGAAGCGGAGATATAAACGGTGATATAAACCTCCCACTCGCCAAAAACCATTTTTTTTCACTTGTTACGAAATATACTATTTCATCTCAATGTGTCGAAAAAGTACTTTTCAGACACAGATCCGATGAAATATACTATTTTTTTACAGGGTACCACAGCCGGAAGGTGATATTTCATCCTCATTCGCAGAAGATCTATTTTTTTTTATATAACTCCGCTTCGAAACTGCGGTAGTTCGATCTATCAATTAATTTCATGCAAACAATTGGAATTTCGTGGAAATTGTGACGGTAGTCATGCTCTTCACGAAATTTACAAGGAATTGAATGTGAGAGAAATAAATTAATGGAATTTTAAATTCAAATTTCAAAACTATACTCCTCTGAATTTTCTTATTCACTAGAATTTTGTGGAGAAGGCGGAGAAGAGTGGGATTTTTTAAATTAGAATTTTCTATCGGCTCTTTGAACTTTCACTAAAAATATAATTTGTTGAAAATTCCCAGTATTTCTCAGGGGGAATGCAAACAAGAAATTCGGGAAAGGAATTTTCAGGAGATAGAGGGATATTTGAAGCTCCAGAACGACCGAGCTAACAAGAGAGGTCATAAAAAGAAAGAAATAAAGACAAAATTCCGCTAATAATTTTTCCCTCTCATTGGCGGTGATATTTATACTAAGTGGGTACACGGGCAGATTTTTTGCAGAAGATAAAAGAGAATTGGTGAATTCCCTGAGACCCAAAAATGTCGACCTCGTGACATTATTACGTACAGGAGAAATACCGAAGGACGAATAAGACAGAAGTAGTATTCAATTTCTAAGAGAAGGGACGCCCACCCTCGTTTCAACCGACCACCCTTCTTGTGTTCGTTGAACCGAGTCAATGGACAAGACTATAGGGCAATTCTCGATATGACAATGTGAATCTCCCCAGAGACAAAAAATTCGGAAACTTTTCTCATCTCACCAATTTTCTTGTCCTTTTATTCCCTCCAGCACGATTAACAGATGGAATTGAAGTTGTCAGGTGCTGGATAGAAAGTCGAAATCTTCGAAAGCAATTTCGGGTATTTGAGTGTCAGGTGAAAAATTGATTGGGTGAATTATATTTGCTCTCGGTGTACACGGAGATGAATTTTTAAAAATGAAAAGTTTCATAGAAAACTCGAAATCTGGACTGTTGTAACTCGTTGAAGCATATTAATTTCACGCAATTAACTCCTTATTAGTTCTTCAAAGTTAAACAACGCCGCTCAATATTCAACATTTCAAAAGTAAACAGAACGGGTTTATTATGTTAGGAAGAAATTGACATTTCATGGACAGTATTCGACACAGTAATTTCCAGGTGAGCGGTATTGAGCTAGAAAAAAGGAATAATGCACTTTAGAAATTCACAGAAGATTTGATAAAATTCTAGTAATGCGGAATTTTTAATTTATTCAACGTTAAAAAATCCATTGACCTGAATGATCAGGATTTTTATGAGAAATGATTTTGTTTTATCGTTTAATTGAAATAAGCAGACCCCGTGAATTTTTCAAGTAAATTTCGAATTTCAAATTCGAAAAGTTTTTCAAGTTCCAGTGATAAAATGTGTGCAAATTTTTCAAGATTTCTGAAATGACATTTAACGATTCTCGAAAATCCAACGGACTTCCGCTTTTCTTTGCGAATAATGAGACAAAAATTCCGGAAGATCCCAAAGTTTCCGGCAAAATTAAATTATTCGACAAGTGAATTGTGCCAAAATTTGTTCAAGGGTTCTACAACTCTTATCGACAGTAAAAAAAATTCATCATCAAATTAGCACACTGAACGATAAAAAAAAAATAAAAAAAGACTTGTGAGTTACGTAATTCCTACGAAAAACGTATTTCCACCTGTGGATATTTTGTTGCAGATACGGAAGTCCCCATCACAGTAGATCTCAATCGGTGAAAACGCCGGGCAGTCGTTCATCAGGGCGTCCAAATTACCTGTGTCTTCCTCAGCAACGATCACGTGTCGCCAGTATGCCGAATACAGGAGTTGAGGAGGAGTACTACAGACTGAGGCACTTCAGCATAACGGGAAAGGGAATAGTGAATCGTGGTGATTCCCTTAAAAGCCGGCGATCTCGTTCCAACAACAGCGTCGCCTCCAGCAACTCTAGGTGAGTGGAGATGTGGCCCTCAAGATCCACCCACTTGCCCCTCGCTATTTTTCCTGCTCTACGCCCTTTTACCCATCGCCGCTCACACTCAAATGCCTTTTGTAACATTTCACCCGAAGGATATATGAACACGCCTGGGTGGGATTTCCGTGCACTATCGAGCATCTCCATTCCCAGATCTCCCAGTAAAGATGACCCTCGGGTGGTGAAAGCATCGAGTTTGTTATACTTACAACGGATATTCCTCGAAGCCCGTCCTGTTCAATGAATATCATTCTTACTTCTATTAGCTTTTCTCCTTGCTAATCATCATCCGTTAGAAGACTGTCAGAGCCTCGTAGCCATCAGTCAAAATTCCTAGTGCCAGGAGAGCGATGAAAGGAGGGAAGTAAAAAAATACCCAGGAAATAGCTTACCGCCATCATTCTCAACCAGGAAGGGCCTTGAAGATTTTCCCCAATTTTTTTTCATCCCTTGTCCACTAGTTCAACGATAAATTATCCACTAAATTCTTATATTCCCTTTTTTACTCCTGTCATAAGCAGAAAAGCCGACGATAGCTTAGGATGGTGGAAGTCAATCTTAAATTTTGTGCAGTTCCGCGTGAACATATTGACGGAATAAAGCTACTCTGAACTTATGAAATATAAAATATGTCAGGGGTGACAAGCTCTTCGAGAAGAAGATATTCTTGTGGTAATTTTTGACCGAGTTCTCGAAATAATCTAGACTATTTGGGTAATAATACATTGGCAAATGTATTCATGATCTTGAAATAACTGAACAAATACCGGGTAAATTTGGTAAGAGAAAAAAATGTTTTTGAGCAGAATGTCCTCATATATATCGAGAAAAGAGGTCTTGGAAATTTTTTATCGATTACGAAGGCAAAGATAATTGGTTCATAAAAAAATTGGGCGTTTCCAATTGCCAATTGAGCCCAGTTTAATCAATTTATTGGAAAATATTCCAGTCTCAAATCTAAGAAATTCTAAGGCAAAAGCCACGGGACTTGGTCCCAGAAGTCGTTTTCGTCTCCTCTGAGAATTAAAAATGTCCAATTTGGTAATGTAGAGTATGCTCAGTACTACTATTACCCATCGCGAGACTAGGAAAAGTTTCCGAGGACTTTCAAAATTTGAACATTCCTCGTCGACTACTTCAACGATAAATTATCTACTAAACTCTTATATTTCTTTTTCCTCTTGAAAAATTCAATGGAGGAGGACGAAGAAAATTCATCTATAAAAGTCTGTTTATCCTTCTGGAATATCTGAAAAAAAAATCAGTGGAATGTAGGCAGTCGGACTTTATGAAGTTCGGGACGGGGATATTGAAATGCGAACATGCAACACTGAACATGGAAAAGTAATCGTACCGAATGAGGAAATAAAGATGACCTATTTGGTAATATACAGAATGTCCGGAATCAGCATCACTCTCCAGGAAATGGCTGGACGGTCTTTCCCATTTTTTTTTTCATCCCTCGTCCATTACTCCAACAACGAATTTTCCACTAAACTCGTATTTTTATATTTCCCCGTGATACAAGGAGAAAAAAACAACGGTAGTAAGCCACCCGAAAGAGTTGCAAAACATGATCTTTTAGTGCTCCTCGAGGGGCATAAAAATCTTCTATAAAAGTCCGTTTATCCTTTTGTGATATCTGGAAAAAATCGGTGCAATATGAGAACTCGGGATTTATGAGATTGGAGCCACTGCATCAAATGCAGACATGGAAATATTGCGCTGGATTAAATTGTTAATTTTTAAATGAGAAAGAACACATTATTATTTCATAATTACTTACATTGAATTTTCAAGTCCAAGGTTAATTGAAATTTCGCTCGCAGGTAACATATGAAGAATAATTCAAATATGAAATTTGATATCTTGATTTTCACCAAAGACATTGCAAACTCTCCGAATGTGGGCGACTCTTGGTGGGTGAAATTAATAATTTTTCTTATCGAAGGCTCATTGTCTATGATTGTTATAACGAGTTGACGCCCTCTAGAAGTCATGAAATGTGAAAATATCACGAATCTGCTATTTTTCATTTTCGGGGTCATCACAATAACTTCCCTGTATCGGAAAGCTAATAATAATAATAAATAAACCACATCTCTCGATTTTCCCACACTGAAAAACAAATCTAATTTTGCCAAACATATTCGTCTTAGTCAACAAAAAAAATGCCCAAATATCGGAAATTCCTATCGTAGAACTCGCTTTAAATTGTCGTCAGAAGAGTATTTAATTAAGGAAATTAGATTTCTCTCTCAGTGCACGAAAATATTGCAAATCCATCCAAAGGAGACATAATCGGACGCTCCCAGGGTTGACTCCCGGTCTGGGCTATTCATTTTTTCAGTAAAAATTTCTCATAAATTTTACTTTGAGAATTATCCTGGACCCACTCCAAATTCCATTCAATAATATCCCGTGACATCACAAGAATCCTATATAAATTTCCTCCTTTGATGTAAAAATACTTGACTGTTTATCTCCTTGAAATACCTGGAGAAAAGAAAATCGGTGAAACCTGGAAAGTGGGACTTTATGAAGTTCGAGGCACTGATATTGAAAAGCGAGCACAAAGTGCAACACTGAATCAATTACAGTGATGGAAATATTGCGTTAGGTTCCTGGCACACCAGAGTCTCTTCCATCCTGCTAGTGTGCTGCATGCATACGACGTTAGAGTGTACATAGTGAAGCGAGACTTTAGGGTAAAGCCTCATCTATCCGAGCAACTAACACCCCACGCTGCATCTTACATACTCTGTCATGCATGGAGTTACTCCTGTGTTAACATAATTGCACGTTCCCTCATGTTTCCTTGGTTATTACAATTGTTATTCATTTATCATTCTAAATTGAGCCTGGCGAGCCAGAGGGCCTGCCGCTGCAATTATTAAAATGTCCACAATTTAAGATTGTTCGACTTTTACGGAGAGTACGTAATTGTGAAAAAATTATTTACTAAAATTGGTAAAATTGGTAATGAATTATTTAATTGATCGTTAATTATACAATTTCAGGTATTCTCTCGAAGCTAAACATTATAGGTAATTTTCATCTCCTCCTCTTTCAATATTTTTCAATTTAATGTTTTTCCTTTAAAAAAACATTTGACATTACTTTGATTTTTCTCTGTTCTAAAATTTTATTTCATTTCGAAATTTCATTGATATCTGTAGATGGAATGAATCCATGAAATGTAAATAAACTCAATTTGAGTCTTGTTATTTCAACTGTCAACAACTATCGACATTGCTAATTTTCGTTATTATTCTGAGCTCTCGATAATGTGATGCAATTGAAATTATTTTACCATTGCACTTTCATTTCTTTGACACTCAGGGGGGGGGGGGGGGGGGGGGGAAAAAAATCAAATAATTGTTTTTATCTTTGTATGTATTTATATGGTTTGCTTGTGGGTAAGAACAGAGGCGAAAAGAAAACTAGAAAATTATTTGAAAAAGTCGAACGAGATTGGGATCAATGCTCTAGATCGAACGCGTGAGTTTACGTGTGGCGAATTTAGGTAAACGTAGACCCACGTGTTAGACCTTAGAGTGTGATCCGTGACCATCAAATTTGCGGCTTGACTAACATATATCCGGAGATATATCTGCTAATGGGAAATGTCCGCCTGACGAGCTGACACAAACAGGTGAAGCTTCGCACAGCAACGACATACATAATATGGCATCTATGCTCTGTGTATTGATCCACTATGTCATCGGGTACTCCAGGAAATATGTTTTTATGGTCTACCTCGGCCCAGGAAGTCCCTCATCTGCTGGCATCCGTTGGAAAAAAAATAGTGATCGTTACAGATAAGAACGAATAGGGTGGGAAAAAAAAACTATTGGAGAAATTATTGGGCTGTCACTGTGAATCCACTCGCAGAAATTAATCGAAAGTTCATGGACGGTTGACTTATTTACCGTGGAATTAAGATCATGAACAGTTCATGGAATTTGGAGATTTAGGATAAATTCAGGAAAATTAGAGATTTCTTTTTAGTAGAGATAGAATCAGAAGTCTTTCACTTATTTGAAGCCTCGATTGGGACATGTCTTTTTTTCGATTTAGCAGTGAGTTACAATTAATTTTCAATGAATTATAAACTCAAAAGTATTTTTTTTTTCAATTTTGATTTTTAAAATCAAAATATGATTGGAATAAAAATATAAAATTTGAGATTTATTTTTTTGGATTCGGGTTTTTTTCTCTCTGAATTCTAATTCTATTTGAATGTTTTTTTTTAGGCAAATGACGTGAAGGAAATGACCTTAGGAAAAAAGACTTGAAATGACAAATTTTTCAGCAGCAAAAACTGACAAGTCGGACCTTTTTTGGTAATTTTATGAAATTCCGAAAAACTGTCAAAACAGTTCGAAAAATCAATTTAGAAAGTGGGAAATACACCATATTGACGGGAAATGATCTCAGCTTTCGAATGGCGCAAACTCCAGGGCGATAGGATCAATAGTTTTTGAGATATCGCCGAAAATGCGTTCAGCCAGCCGAAAATCGCTCAAATCCGGGACCAGCCCCAGAGGTCAAAAATTCAAAAGTCCAAAAAATCATTAAAATCAACATCTACGAGGCTATGTCGATAGGAAATTTCCTCAGCTTTTCAAATCCGTTCGAATTTTGGAGCTAGGTCTGATAGTTTTCAAGATATCGCCAATTTTCTGACAAAAATTTCAAAAAAGGGCCCTAAAAGTCGCTAAAGGGCTGAAAATATTCTGGAAGTGATGCAAA
>JAPYZN010002383.1:0-12111 GCA_030522865.1 Psyttalia lounsburyi
GAAGATGACCCCTGGGCAGCCGGGTGGGGGATTTTTGACCCTTTTTCGCCGTTTTTGACCCTTTTTGGGCCTTTTTTCAGTTTTTTCGATTTTTCAGCACGTTATCGTCGTTTTTGAGGGTTTTTGAAGGCTGAGGGGGTTCTAGGGGTTTCTACTTTCGTTTTTGGGTCATTTTGGAATCACTTTCAGGATATTTTAAGCCGTTTACCGACTTTTAGGGCCCTTTTTAAAAATTTTTGACACAAAATTGCCGATATCTCGAAAACTATCAGGCGTAGCTCCAAAATCCGAACGGATTTGGAAAGCTGAGGAAATTTCCGATCGATATAGCCCCTCAGATTTTTTTTTTGGTGATTTTTTAGACTTTCGATTTTTTGACCGGCTGACCCCTTCGATTTCACCGATTCTCGGCTGGCTGACCACATTTTTGGCGATATCTCAAAAACTATTGATCCTAGCGCCCTGGGGTTGGTCTCATTCGAAAGCTGAGCTCATTTCCCATCGATATGGGGTACCAGCAATTTTCCAAAATACTTTTTTCAACCGATTTTTCGTCCTTTTTAGGTTTTTTAGAAAATTTGAAAAAACGGTTCGGAAAGTCATTTTAGAAATTTACCAATACCCTATATCGATGGGAAATGAGCTCAGCTTTCGAATGAGACCAACCCCAGGGCGATAGGATCAATAGTTTTGGAGATATCGGCAAAAGAGTGCCGATTTTGGTAAAATTCGGCAGAATGGAAAGGGTCCCCCCTTTGAGTTTTCGGGATTTCAGCCTGTCGGCAGCTGGAACTGTCCGGCTGGCCAGCTGGCCGACCGGGGATGCCCAAATCTTGGTTTTTTGAAGGAAGATGACGCCTGGGTACCCCTCTTTGGGACTTTCTGCCTGTTTTTGGCCACTTTTTGGATTCTATCGGTTTTTCAGCGGATTATCCTCATTTTTGAGGATTTCTGAACGACTCTGCGGTCCTCAGTGTCCCCAAGTTGTCTCTCCAGTTCCAGGAGTGTCCCCGAGTTGTCTCAGCAACTCTGACTGACCCCAAGTTGACTCTGTAACTCTGGAAGTGGCCCAGGAGTGGAAGTGGTCTATCCTATCAAGGGACAACCGTAAAATCATTAAAAAAAAATACTTTCTTGAAATACTTTTATTATATATTGAAGTTTGCGCGTGTACCGACCCAGTCGTCACTGGCATGTAGCTTCTGGAAATCACCGCAAAGGTGAGGGCGTAAAATTGCGACTCAGGATGAAAATCCCTCCATGCGGACTGAACCATCAGTCCCATTGGACAATTATCTAGAAAAATATTAGTCTGTCCATCTGTTTTGCCACCAGCATTTCCCCTAGAAGGTGTCCATCTGAGATATGTGCCAGCAGTTTCCTTTTGTGATTAGGGGATACCTCCAAGAGGAATCAGAAACGTCAGAGAACCTTCAGGAAAGTTGAGAATTCATTTTTTAGGGGGAACAATTGGGCTTGTTGAGGCTTTCTTGGGGAGATTGGGGGAGATATGTAGTGAAAAAATGGTGGCCAGTGGTCAGGGGGATATGACTGGACCGATTTATCATGAGAGACAGGTGAGTCTGACATTCAGGAGCACTTTCAGGGCTCATCGAGCTTTTTTAACACTTCTTTTTGGATTTTATCTCAATTGTTTGGGGGATCATTTTGAGGGAGGTTTTGGCTTTTTGTATTGTCTCTTTGGAATGGCTGGAGAACCTGATGAGGTTGAGGGTTAGGAGGGATCTCTGAGCCAGTCGCCTGGCTCTCTGGAGCCAGACAGGGTTTGGAGAGGAAAACTGGGCTTTTATTTCTGCTTGAGGAGATCAATTTTGAGATTTATTTCGGATGTCTCTGACGATTTTTGAGGTTTCTAATGGATCTTTGGGGTCTTGGGGGGGCTCGCCGGGGCTACAGGTGAAGGAGCTGTGCGCTTTGCACGCCCTCAATAACCTTTTCCAAGAGAGGGGCTTCAGCAAACAGGAGCTGGATCAGATTTGCTATGGACTGAGTCCTGATGTTTGGATTAATCCTCACAAGTCACTCTTGGGACTGGGTAATTATGACATCAATGTCATCATGGCTGCACTGCAGAGAAAGGGCTGCGAGGCTATCTGGTTTGATAAGAGAAGGTGAGTCGTCTGGACCTTTTGGCCACCTCCTGAAGATGACAAATTCTTTTGTTCGGGGGATAATACACTCACTCCATTTTCTTCTACCCAAAATTGGATAAATAATTTTTTATTATTTTCCTCAAGGGATCCAAAGTGTCTGTGTCTTGACAATATTGATGGCTTCATTCTCAACGTTCCCACAGAATATAAATTGGGATTTGTTCTTCTACCCCTGAAGAAACGCCACTGGATTGCTCTCAAGAAAATTCAAGGTGCCTTTTACAATCTCGACTCAAAACTTGATTCACCACAGCTGATTGGCAATGAGGATGATTTATTGACATATCTGAAGGACCAAATTGAGAGTAAGGAGAAGGAATTATTTATAATAGTGTCTCATGATGTTGCCAGTAATCAACAATGGCTGATTAAAGTGAATAATTGTAATGATTTTTTGGGTGAAAGTGGTGAGAAAATTTTCACAACAGACAGTGATGAAATAAGATACATTGAGGATGGTCTCAGTACAGATATTGAGCTTGATAAAAAATCACAAGATGATGTGGACAATGATAATGTCATTGTTAATGACAATACGAGATAATCCTTGTCATTTTGGAGAGATATTTGAGGTTAGGTGATGTGAATGAATGCACTAGGAAGATAATTTTTGGATTTCATGGAATAATAGACGATTTTATCATCAATTTTGGCTTCTCAATAAATGCAAAATTCATTATTTATCTCTTAGAGGTGTTGATGGTTATGACGGAAAGTCTTGACAGTTGAGAAATTCAATCATTCCAATCTCTTCTTAAAACGATTACGGGATTTTCAGAGAAGTTTTGTCTTTTTTTCACGTCTTTTGAAGGTTTATGTAAATAATTGAATGTCTAATTAATAATCTCCATTCACGAATTAATTTTTGAGCCATTGAAAACACCAAAATAATGATTTTTCATTGGATTTTAACGGAAAAAAAAATCGATGAAAGTCATTTTGCAACAGTACAACGTTCGTCTTGTGATCTCTAGCATCTGCACAGCGTAGAATAATCATCGATAGGATTAAGTTTTATTTCAAGCATTGAAATCATATTTTTCACGTCTAAGATTACAAAGAAAAAAAATGCTTGGCTTCATTTGATCAATTAACGTAATAATTACTTCAGTAATTGAAGAATCTAATGAAATAAAAACACAAAGAGAATGAGAGAGAGAGAGAGAGAAATGTAAAACTAGTCGAAGTGTGAGAGCTATTATTATAACCACAATAATTGCAATTTGTGTTAATTATTAAACCAACGTGAACAACATTTTTTAATTGTTATTTACATTGATAAATAAATTATTTTTGTTCATTTTTGATGGAAACGTGAGTTGAAATAATTGTTGGGCTGTTGGAAATATTTTTTTCATCAGAAAACTGTAATTTTCTGATGAATTTCAGGTCTAGTGGAGGTATTTACCGAATTGTACCATCAGCTGGTGTAATTCATAATTTTTATTAACAATTTATTAAGTTATAATGTTGGGTATCACCATTTCATGGCCAATGCGCTGCTCATCTTCTCAATCTCGTGGTACTGAGTGTGAAGAAATGCCGAGGCTTTGTCCGTGTGTCCAGATCCTAGCCAAGAATTGTACAAATGCTGAACGACTGTATTAGCCTCAGGATTGCTCTCGGGGAGATCGTGATAAATTTTATCCAGCCTCTGGGCCAATTCCCGGGGCTGGGAGCCATCCTGAGGGCGAATTTGTGCTCCACCATTGAGACATCCTGGTGACAAAAATCAGAATTAATCCCCCGGTTTTGTATTTCCGGCGGTGAAAAAACTGTCGCCATTTTGTGTCACTCAACAAATGAAAGATGAAATAAGCCTCACCAGCTGGACAAGCCATCACCTCGACGTAATGATAATAGCATTTGCTTCTCTTCATTTTTTGCACGAGATTCTGGATATTCCTGAAGCCATTGGCCACCCCAAACCTGAGGAGGACTTCGCCATTGTCCTCCAGAAGCCCCTCCAGGAAGTCAGGATTTCTGAGACTCTTGAGCTCGAGTTTAGCTCCGGAAATCTGGAACAGATGTTTCGCTGCATATTCGAAGATGAAGTCGGCATAACCACCGGAGCCAGAGCCCCTGTGAGACCAGAGATCCACTTCTGATTGTTCATCGGTGGCGAATGGTCGGTCCAAGGGTGTAGGCTCCACTTCAGTGAGACTCTTCCCCTGGCTCTCCAACATCTGCTCCAGTTCTATGCTCGTTATCACACAGTCGACGTCTCGGGTCTCCTTCAATCTGTCGATGAAATAGCGTCAGAGGGTCCATTTCACGTTCAACTAATGAGTAAATAAGCAATTGAATAGTTTGGACTGCATCTTCTGCGAAAAATGGAGCTTAGAGCATCAATTGAATCATGTCTCTCAACTAGAGATGCGGGTTTGATTATTTTCCTGCCTACGGGGACCGAAAGTGGGCATTCTAACCTCACTTCGCTCAAAAATGCTCGCTCTCGTCCATTTTGGCAGAAAAATCGTATTCAATCCTCGGGAGGAGGTTCAGACAAGCATTCCCCACCTCCTTACAAACCTCGCCTTCCGCTCGGGTCGTAATTTTGCTCGTGGGGAGGACTTGTCCACTTTTCCTGCCTAGGCGAGAAATAAACCATTTTCTGCTTACATGGGCCGAAAGTGGGCATTCTAACCTCACTTCGCTCAAAAATGCTCGCTCCCTCACCTTCCGCTAGGGTCGTAATTTTGCTCGTGGGGACGACTTGTCTACTTTTCCTGCCTAGGCGAGAAATAAACAATTCCCCTCGCAACGCGCCCTAGGTCTCCTCGGGGGGAGCTTTACGAGGGGGATTGAATTATCAATTCTGATAATTTTTCCAAATCCAATCTCCCCTCGTCGATCGTAATTCAACGGAAACCCCCCAAACCCCATTAATACCAATTTATTATTCCTCACTGGGGAAATAATTGGACTGTTTTACCAGGGTTAACCACAAAAATTGCCAGTACTTGTTATAAAAATCTTCCCTCGACGCCTCCAGTTTTTTATCATAACAGGGCATCAAAGTGATATGATAAATGCCCTCTGGAGAGAGGGATCTCCTCTCGGCGAGATAATTCTTGACGAGTGAGCCCATGATTTGCTGAGGGGATTTGGTGACACTGATAAAGGGTAGAATGAAATTGCCATGAGTTTTCTCGGCATAGCAGACCCATCCAGGACACGAAGATGCCAGCATTGGTAATTGTCCCTTGGTGCCCTCCCGATGGGACTTGAAGCGCTCGGTGAACTCTTTCGCCGCCTCCAGCAGTGCAAAGTCCTCGGCAGCTGACATCTCCAGGACTAGATCGGCACCCAGGGATTTAAAGTAACCAGAGAGTCGTCTCGTTGTCTCACCGGGGTCAAGATTGAATTTCTGGGAGAGGGAGAGGACCGGCTGGACTGACAGACTGACTACTATGAGCTTTGGTGTACTGTTTTGGGATTTCAGGAGTTCATTCTCCTGGAAGACTCTCAGGAGCTCCTCCTGGGATTGCTGGCTCACTAGGACACTCTCTGCTGAGGTTATGCAACCCGAGCAGGCGAGACAGTCCGCCAGGGTTATCTCCACCTTCTGCAGCTTCTCTGGGCCTCGCTGGGAAGATAGAAAGATATTTAGGAGTTTGTCAAGCCAACTTTTGGGCCCCCGCCCGTCCTTGGGCCGGATGAGGGGACCGAGAGAAGCGGACATATTAAACATAATTATTGGCACCTCATTGAGCTCCACATACGCCCCGTCATCCTGAATCTTGATTTTAGACCCGGTTTTACTTGTGGACTTCAGCACCTCGATCGGTTTTATGCATTCCTGGTGGAGAAAAAAAAATTATCAGTTGGTTAAACATTTTGGAATGATCATGAACATTGTTCTTGAGGTTATCTGACCTGCGATGGAGTTATAAAATCATCCAGGCTCGTTATTTGCAAGGCCCCACTGAACCTGGAAGCCATTATGCTCTGGAACACCTGACGAAATTCAAGAAAATGTCTCTTCTGGGGGAAATAAGGGTTTTTCTTGATGAAATAAACAATAACAATGGCTTGTCAATCTGTCAGTGTGTTCTCTGGTTTGGAACTGGCTGAGATTACCTACAAGTGGCTGCACCAGGTGCAGGGGAACCTGGAATTATCGATTGCAGGTCAAATCCTATTCACTGGTGAAGTGGAAGACACCTGATTGAAGTTTCAAGTGGCTAGTGGGGCCAGAAGAGGCATTCAGGCATCCAATTTCATTCTTTAATTTCATCCGGAGGCCCCCAGGCCCTTCAGTTATCCAGGACACTTACCGACTGAGGACAAAAGGGATTGCAAATTTTTTTTGCTAGTCGGATGGTAAGTCCATTGGCTCTCGAATCAAGATGGCGCCTGCTGATATCTACTGACATCTCGTGGTTTTAATGGGAGATTGTCGTCTGCCCCTCCGCGGGCAAAAATATCCACAATTTTCCTTGGTGTTGATTCCTGTCAAACGTCAAGGAAAATCCGTAAATAGTGTCAATTGTTGTCAACTCCCGATGGCAAATTGACAGGGGAACGAGTTTCTCCGGGAAAATCAGTGAACGGACGGGTTTCGGGGGCCTGACGACCTTGGAGAGACGGTCTACGTTCAGGGAAAGTGGAATTGACGAGGGAAAACGACAATTTTGTAGATTCTATTGATTTCAAGACTCAGTATTTGTGGAAAAGTGAAATAATGCTCGATCAGTGGCTGTGAAAATCAGCTGCGTATTTTTTTTTGTTTGCCAATCGCTGGGAAAAGTGACGACAACGGATGTGGGAACACATGGCCTCTGATTAGGAGACAACACTGGTTTCCCAAGGACAATTTTTTATTATCGACAATTTAAAACAGGCGTAAATGGTAAAATTAATTATTTCAATTTTTAGTACAGAAAATTTAGTGGGCACGGGAAAATTGCCTCGATTTTTCTCATGAGAGACTGTCTCTTATTTTTCACTTGGAAAATTAAAAAGGAAATATTATTAAACTAGTGGATTTGTTTTTTGTAATAAAAAACACTTGTCTCAGGCTTTTTGGGCCTGAAATAATTGACTTTTTCATCACCAGAAATTAATAAAAACCAAAAACAAACGAAATTCCATTAGAAAAAAATTAGAATATATTAAATGAGTACTGAAGAGATTTTCCAAGTTTTATCTCTCAATTTTAACAGTAAAATCAATATTTTTTATTTAAAAAAATCGAGGAAAGGCTCGCATTTGACGAGTGGGATAATTGAATTTTTTGTTCTGGAATTGATGGAGCGTTTTATTTCCGCAATTTGTTTTTTTCACAACGCCTCGGAATCTATAGGCACTTCGAATGATGTCGGCAATGGTTCCGAGTCCATCGGAACTCCCCGCCGAGGTGAATCACGCGGTGGACCGTGAAAAACTCCAGGAGGAGCTCCTGGCCGCAGCCAAGTCCTGTCACGTGAGATTTGGAGGTCGAATGGAGCTGGCGACTGAGTCCGACCAGTGCATCTCCAGACTCTGTCAGTCCTTCGAGGCGATATTCCGTCATGGATTGAAGACCAAGGGAATCGACAAGCTCAACCTGGCCCTCCGGTACTCACTCAACTAAAAATTCACTCTGAGATTCCTGAAAGCGACCTCCAATTTTTCAGTTAAAATTCCCTATCAATTTCGTATTGAGAATGATCCTGGATCACATGCTACCTCAGTCATGTTCTATCTTCTCTCGTGTAACTTTATTTATTTGTTTATTAGATGAATTGAAATTATTTATTAATTTTTTTAATTAATTCATCAAATTTGTGTCATTTAGGGGTGCGTGTGGCAGGCACGTCTTCAAGGGCGAATATCTCGAGATTGGCAGAGTGAAAATTAATGATTTTGGATTCATTTTAAAGCTCTGGTTTTCAGCTTCAATATGAAATAAAAATCATCCAATTCCCTTCGGCCAATCTCGAGTTATTGATAATTGAAGTAATTCAATCTTGTCCAGGTCTCACTTCTAAAAACTGAAATTAGCTAATTTTGATAAAAATTGCCCCATATTCTTAAAAATTTTATAGCCACGTGTCCGACCTGGTGTCAGGCACCTCGAAATTCTCGCCGGAGCTGGCATTCTGGCCCTGCATCAAGGAGCAACTGACGTGGCATGAGCAAGAGCGCTTTAGCATTCTGAGAAAAGTCCACACAGACTTCGGTAGAGGCAGAGCCTGGCTGCGTGCTGCCCTGAACGAGCGTTCCCTGGAGCGTCACCTCCACTCGATCATCAACTCGGACACTCTGAGCCCCTTCTACGAGGACTGGTCATTCCTGCTGGATCAGGAGCGCAGTCAGCTGCTGCCTAACGTGGCAGCGGGCCTTGGAACAATAGTCTTCGCCATCAGAATTGACAACGAGAACCTGGACGACAGAACGTGGTCCTCAGAGAGACGTAACGGCTCGTCCCAGAGTGAGCCCATCATCTCATCGTCCATTAGAAATCATCCTGAGGGCTCGTTACGCTCCAAGCGACGTATTCCAACCCACATAATCTCCTTTGACGACGAACTCGAGTCGGATAACGACAGTATCAACGACTGCGTGTCTCTCAGTGCTCCTCCAACCTGTCTAAACTCTCCAGGATTTGACAATCAATTCTCCGGGATCGCGGGGGTAATGAGTACCGATGTCAGTGTAGCCAATAAATCCCCAGGAGGTGGTGCAGAAGACATTGTTAAAAGTGAAAAGACACCTCCAGAGAATTCTCAGGAAGCTCAACCCTCTGGGATGCCCTCCACCAAATCTCCACCGAGAACTACCCCTGGCGAACATCCCCAGGGACAGCAAACACCCCCAGGTGCCTCAGTCCCCCCAGAATCATCCCCAGGGTACTTCAAGAGAGTCAATGATTCAGGAGATGTTTCATCGGTTCCATCGCCTGGCGTATCCCCCGGCGATCACCAGGAGGACAATCGCGTTCTAACACCCTTGACAGATGTGGGAAGTGTAGGGGGACTGCTGCCAGTTTCTCCCCTAGATCAGACACTCGACGATTTCGTTTCCTCGAATTATCTCGAGTCCCTCCAGGAGTCCCTCAAGTCGGATCTTCTCGATCCTGAGCCGGCCATTGAGGCAACTGAACCACTGGGGCTTGATCCCCATCTCGATCCCGGGGAATTGGATGTCGAGGCATTGAGAACGAGACTCCTAGCCATGGGAGAGGTCCTCGAGAATTCAAGGGAGGATGCTGTCACCAGTCGAATGCAACTCGCAAGACTCCAGAGACAGCATCAGAATTATCTTGAGAGGCACGAGGTACAGGTGCAGGCGTTGAATAGAGAGAATGAATTATTGAGACAACAGTTGAGGAAGTATGTGACAGCTGTTCAAATGCTTAGACGTGATTCTGATTCGGTTCAGGAGGGAAGTGAGGAGGATGGTGAGAGGGGCCTGGACTATCACTATGAGGCACAGCAGTACCAGGTCTTTTATTTAGTCAAATTTTTTTAATTCTTACCGGGAATTTAAGACCATCGCGAGGACCTTTACAGGGACCCTGAGGCCCTTGCCAGAGGCCTGGGAATACTCATCAGGGATTCTGGAACCTTTTTGGGACTTTCAGGCCCTCATAGGACCCATCAGGCCCTTATAAGGCTCTTCAGGGGGACAAGGGGGACCTTTCCAGGGACTCTGAGGCCCTTGCAAGAGGCCTGGGAATACTCATCAGGGATTCTGGAACCTTTTTGGGACTTTCAGGCCCTCATAGGACCCTTGAGGCCCTTATAAGGCTCTTAAGGGGGACCTTTCCAGGGACCCTGAGGCCCTTGCAAGAGGCCTGGGAATACTCATCAGGGATTCTGGAACCTTTTTGGGACTTTCAGGCCCTCATAGGACTCTTCAGGCCCTTATAAGGCCCTTCAGGGAGACAGGGGACCTTTACAGGGACCCTGAGGCCGTTGCAAGAAGCCTGGGAATACTCATCGGGGATTCTGAAACCTTTTCAGGACTTTAAGGCCCTCATAGGACCCTTGAGGCCCTTCAGGCCTCCTCACGCGGATTCTCGGACCCTTACGGGGACTTTAAGACCCTTATAGTGTCCGTGAGGCGCTTGTAAGAGGACTGAATCCTTATTAGGACCTTCATGAGGACTAAGAACCTCATAAGGCCCTTTAGACCCTTACAAGGACCTGAGGTCTTTGTAGGAGGCCTCTGAATCGTTAGGAGATTTTCAAGGGCCATACGAGGATCTCCTCGCGACGATTTGGGACCTCTATGAGGACTTGAAGTTCCTTATAACGGCCTGGGAGTCTTTACGAGGGCCTTAAGGGCCTTACGAGGGCATTGACATCTTGGAATTTTCAATGAGAGTTTCAAGGGCCCTTCAAGAGCCTTACAAGGATCCCTCATGGGGATTTTGGGCCCGTGGCGGGGCCTTTTAGACCCTCATAAGGCCCAACCGGCCCTTGGGGGCCCTTGAAACCATCGCGGGAATTTTAAACGTCATCCCTATAGTTAGAACATTTTATTCCCTCAATCTCCCCAAAATATTCTTTTCAATTAAATTCAATTTTACTCTTCAATTTTGATTATTTAAAAAATCCCAACGCAGGAGAAACTGGTCCAAGTGGCGGAGATGCATGCGGAGCTCATGGAGTTTAATAATCGGTTGACTATGCAGCTGGGGAACAGGGAGAATCTCGTGAAGAGGCTGCAGGCTGAGCTCGAGTGCCTCCGGGGACCTCTCAATGAGAGCTACGAGGAGGGCGGCGGGGGCCAGTGTCTCATCCACATTTGGATCCCCAGCGCTTTCCTGACGGGACAGAATTCCGATGTTCATCATGTCTATCAGGTGATTTGCGAGAGAATTCAATCGATTGATCGAACAATTCAAAAAAACAACAGCTGTTTCACGCGTGATGTGATACAATGCCCCTAAACTCTGGCGATTCGCCAGTTTTCAGTGAATATCTGGGAATTTAAGACGGATAGGAAATTTTTTGTTAAGACCTTTTTTGTAGGGCGAAGTGAGGACTATAAAAAAGGACATAACAAAAATTTTGAAAAGTGGCTTAGATCCGGAGGAAATTGCCGATAACTCGGCCGAGAGATAAGTCGACTTACGTCCACGGTTTAACAATTTACTACTGATGATTTATTTAATTATTTATTGTTTTTTTTTATGAGAGCTTGGGCACTTTCCTCAACATTATCTTCCATTGTCGCAGATTTACGTCAGAATAAGGGACATCGAGTGGAATATTTATCGACGTTACGCCCAATTTCACGCACTCCATCGGGAATTGAAGAAGCACGACGCGATAGTGACGACTTTTGAATTTCCACCGAAGAAGACAATTGGAAATAAGGACGCCAAATTTGTGGAGGATAGGAGGCAGAAGTTGCAGCAGTGGCTGAGACGAGTCGTGGGGAGGCTCGCCCAGTGCTCGCCAGCGTTCATCATGCGGCCCAGCAAGCAGACCCTCATTTCGCTGATGCCGTTCTTTGGGTGAGCAAGATAAGGCCCCCTCTCCTCGGGATGCGAGCAAAATTCGTGACATGTTGGATGGCCGTCAGCTGACCGTCACCCGCGACTGACCATTTATTGTCACATTGTGGGATTCGTGGTTGTTGTCGGGAGAAACAAATCACTACTAGACGATTAAACAATTAACTGGTTTATCCACCGAAGCGTTAGTCTAAATATACAGGTAGAGAAATAGTAATAATTAATAAGACGTGAGAGAACCGACGACGGTGGCGGAGTTGGTTAAGGCGCACGGCCGGACGGCGGAGCCCGCGTGGAGCGGATTCGAGTCCGGCTTGGGGCGTGGGATTTTTAATCTCTCGGAAACCGTCGGACGGGAGTCTAGACACCAGGAATCATTGGAGAAAAAAGTTTTCCCGATGAAGCTTGGTTGATGGACGCCATGTCGGCCAAGGTTTTCCATGGTTTCCCTTGGTCACCAGGAGAGTCTCTACATGGAGTACA
>JAPYZN010002384.1:0-16434 GCA_030522865.1 Psyttalia lounsburyi
CACACACACACACACACACACACACACACACACACACACACACGTACAACTCGATAAAAAACATCTGGGTGGTTTCTCCTGGTTATGAAACGTCGACATTTCACAAAATTAGCGATTTGCATTTTCGGGGTGAAACCAATAACTTCCTATCGGGAAGTTAAAAATTTTATTTTTTTTAGATTTATATTTTAAAATCCACTTGTCACAATCAGAATGACGCGGGAGTGATGTCTCCTGAAAAATTTGACGAGGTTGTTTCTATGCACAGAACCTCGAGGGAAATACCTGATTAATCTCGAAGCTCGTGTCGTATTCGGGGGAGAATTTTTCCACTTAACTTTTGATCAAGAGAATTCCACTGTGAAACAAAATGCATTTGTCGGTTCAATGAGGGGTTCACTCAATCGGAAAGTCTCTTGTTTTAGCAGCAGAACTATTAAAACATTCTCATGTCAATTATTAGTTTACAATTGAGGAAATATGTGAATGGAATAAATTCTGCATAAAATTGAATTGCTCTAATTGCAGTTTTGTAATGTTATTTGTCTTCTCGAATCGAAATAATATCTGGCTCTTCTTGAAATTGCGAGTTTTTTCTCTCAGTCTAAGAAAAAAAAATTCTGGATAAAGAGATTTCACAATTTTGCAAAGATTTTTTTATAAGAAGTCAAGTTTTTTTTTTATTTAAAAATGTTTTTTTTAATGATATCCCCAAGAGTGCTTTGCATTTTTATTATTACCAAGTCTAGATTTGTTCCTCATCATTGAAATAGGTTGACAAATAAGGAAATTGACCCAGTCAGCTGACAACGAAGTTCATGAGTGGCTCAAATTCATCACAGGTTTTCAATTTTCAATGGGGAAAAAAATCATCGAAAATACTTTGAGCCCCGCAAAAGCTGATGCGACGATTGTCGATTCGAGTGGCCCCGACATCAGCGGATGAAACAGCTGACCCGCGTAATTCAATTTATCATCGGTCATGGAGAGTGACTTCGCAGTCCAATAATGTAAGGGTCTCTGTGTATGATACGACTGTGGCATTGGCAATGCTCTCAAGCTTAGCTCCGTGCTCAGAATCCTCTCTCGGTATCTTATTTCCTTTACTTTTCCTCCCTGCCGTTCTCGTCTAACCGTAAAATACACCAGCAGAATGGATTTCAGACACTCGTCTCAGTGAGTTAAAACTTCTTTTTATGTTGTCACAGACTTGAGAACCCCAGCAAATGAAAAAATATGAATTTTTCATCATTCGGTGAGCAGAAAAGGAAGGATGGTAATCAGCGTGCGAGGATGTTTGAAAGTAAATTGATATTTACATGTTCATTCATTTCAATTTACCAAGGGAATACTATAAATATTATTCTCTGGAGTTGACGGATTTATCATTTTCTCTATGAATTATTGAATACTTTTTTTCAAATCAAATCAGTCGTTCTTGTCTTGAAGTCACTCGCAGATAGCGTTTTAATTTTTAAGTATATCTCTTTAAGAAGTGTCTTATCTCAGGGCCCCTCACGTCGGTAATTTCTACGTTAATGACAATTGTTCTAAAAGAATAAAAGATTCAATACTTAATTTTTCATTCAGATAGAGTGGAATCAATCGTGAATGGATTATCCCCAAGTTCGTACAGAACCTTTAATGTCTCTAAGAAATTCACTCAAAAATTTTCCGACGAATTACACTTTCTCACAATACGACAAGTTTGAATGAATCAACAATTGCTAATTACTCTAATGGAGCAGCTGATGAACTCCTCTCCAAGTAAGTACACCGTTTCAAGATGTTTAAGGGTTTTTGGACGCCCGGAGGGCGTTGAGAATGGGGGAGAAGTACTGTAAGCCTAGCCGATTGCCTGGAGTACCTAATGAGACGGCTTAATTGTCGCCACCACGAGGGTCCTCAGCCATCGAAGGGAAGCGTTCAATGTCGTTTAATGATTAAACTTTAATCGACCGACACGCTTGAATAATCGCTCGTCAAACGCTGGGAGGTACACAGGGAAAATGTGGCGACCCACTCATTTGGATAATGCATGCATCGACTTTGAAACCCTGAGACTCATGCAATTTATCGTGACTTGGCGTCTGCCTCTGCTGGCCGGGTTCCATGAAGAATGAAGAGCCGCGGAGTTGCTGAAAGACGCGCGATCCTTGATTTTTCATGAGGTGCGGAGTTCGTTCCTTAATTAAAATAGCAGGACCATCTGTACTCTTGATAGTTCGTTTTAATTTTCAACGCAACCGTATTTTCTTACGTCAGGTATTCCTATGCTATTTTTAATATCGTCGAGAGGTTTCATTTTTTCATTTACTGTAGAGAAATTCATTTAATTTGTCTGATGGTTAACGATGTTATAAGAGGAAGGCATTTTTTAATAATATCCACATGAAGAAGAAAAGTTCGAGAGAAAGTTCAAACTAAGTTTTTCAATTTTTTTAATCGAGCCAGGGAAAATTTTGGACGTTGGAATACACTGGTAAAAATTTTGTAAATGTTTAATCCCTAAAACTGAGCCAACCGCAATATAAAAAAATCACAAAATAAATTTTTTCATGTTTTGTACTGGCTCGTTGAATTCTCGATGTAAAAATACAAATATCAATTTAGTTTTCATCAATATCTGATACTCTTCGTTTAATTAAATTGTGACTCCATTTTAAATCGATCGATACATAAAATAAATATTGAAATAGCCAATTTATAATCTCTCGATACAGCTAATATTGTGCTGTTGACTTGTCACACAGACTGAATTGCCCTCCATGGCCGAGAGATTTGAGCAGTGATATGATCCCAGGGTCACAAAAAAAAGAAATATTCGTTAAATAATTTTTAATTGAAAAAGAGTGAAATCAGTCTTGAATGTATCCTTGAATTGTTCACAAATGTAAAAATGACCTTTACGTTTGATAATTTGTGGCATTAAATTTGCCCCATTTTTGAAATTCTCCACTGGAGATTTTTAAGTTTCAATTGACAATTTTTGACATCTCAAAATAACCATTTCTGCAATTCTATTTTAAAATCACTCAAGACATAAAGTAAATATCGGAGTAATCAATTTATAATTCCTCGATAGAGCCTATATTTTCTCCCCAGAATTGCTTTTCCTGAATGACCGTTTTGGCGGGAATTCCACGAGGGAGAACTGACGAATGATGTGATTCTTGAACCACTGGCTACCCACTCCATCGGAGAATCTTCCCGTTCCACCGGCCCAATGCACTTGTATCAATGCCACTCTCCTGTCCGAGAACGTTTCCGTGATTGAGACACCTGCGATCGGATTTCGCGGAGAGGGAAGGGGAGCTTAACTACTCGCCATTGGAATGACAATGAGATTGCACTCGACAATGTTATACAACTGTGAGACATTTGTGGGGACTGGAGCCATTCAGAGCCACCGTTCATGGTGAATTTAAATGATGTGTAGAATTGTCTGAATTACTTTAAGCATTAAATTTTCAATTTTTTCATTTATTCCCTCTTGAACTACGAATCAATGACTTCATACATTCCCTACTTTATCATTTCTCTTAAAAGATTTTTTCAATTTTTGAAGTGATTTCCACTCGAATTTGCCATTTGAAATCCTCACAATTTTGCAAAAAATCATTTGAAACTGTAACACCCAGTTTAAGTCACACTCAATAATAATCCACATTATTTGCGCTTTGAATATTCGTAATCATTATATAACAATGTTAAAAATTCAACAGGAATAATAATAATTAAATAATCAGTTGGTGTAAAATTTTCGTTAAACTTAGTTCTTGAAATCCATAATCATTGTCCCCTGTAATAAATTTAGAATTATTTTTATGAAAAATACTGGCAGATTGTTCTAACGATGATTACATGTTTTTGCGCACGAGTTTAATACGTATATTTTCCTGCCGTACCGTCAACTATGACCTTGTGAATTTCCCCGACGAGCCCAGTAAGCTCGGTCTCATTTGACCCGCACTGTTTCTCCTATCCCAGAAAAGTCCGCTTGATGCCTCGTAAATCCCCTCGTTGTTTTCGTATCCTCGTTCACACTCTCCAGGGAATCAAGGTTTTCAAAAGAGGGTAGATTGGACAAATCGCACGTTCCACTTGGATCCAATTCCTATGATTCTCTCGTTAAATTTTTAAGGATTTGCTCCAATGATTGCGGGTCACGTTTACGAATTATCCAATCGATTTTTAACGTGTCTCGAAGCATTTAAAGTCTACATCATCAATATTGTAACATTCCGTCTCTTTAATAATTAATTACAATTTATTAATTTATAATTTTACGCGGAAACGTGGTATACGAAGACCGCGGAATCATGATTAATATAGAAGAATGTCAATTGATAAAAAAGGCAATTATTTATGAAGTTGGCTGAGAGGAATAAAAAGGCAAAATCCGCAATAGTATATTTTATGACAACTAATTGAGTATAATTGATTAGTGTGCAATGTACGAGAAACACGAAAATGAAACGCAATCTGCAAAGCTATTATAATTCAATAAAAATAGGAGGTTTAAACTGAAATTTTGGTATCCCCTCATTTGGTATTAATATCTTTCGAAAATTAAATCGACAATTCTGCGTGGAATGACAACAGCAATTCTGTGGATGAAATATAATCCACGAAGTACAAAAAAATTGTTCCACAAATAATACGCTTCCTCATTTTTTTTGTCAGTGAAAATCGATCCAAATATGATACAAAATTCACCGCCTCGGGGGCATGGGTTCTCTCGGGTATAGCCGGTGCCATGCACAACGATGCCATGATAAATTAATCCTTAACGTGCCTCTCCGTTAATGCGGATTTGATGCAACCCCTATTTGTACCCCCGCCCTGACTCGCCTGAATTCTATCCCCTCTAATCACTCCTATTTGAATTCATACTCCGCTTCTTTCATAATGTGCACGATTATGATGAATTATTTTATTATTCTCCGATTACAATATTTCGTAAATGCGAGTAAATGTGGGATCAATCGTTCTACATCGGTGGTTAATCAATTACCGGATTATTTGTGTTTGGATTCTCCCAATCGTGGTTAAGCTGGATTTATCGGTGAGTTAGCTAAATTGTGATTACACAGAGTGGAAGTCATTATTTATTATTTGAAGTGATTTTGTTCGCTTCAATTGACCTTATTATTGAGTCTTTCGTTGAGATGAAGTTTAATTGAATTTATTATTACATTGAATTGAAATAACATTATAATAAAATTGAATCATTCGTGCAGTTTCGTATTGAGCATAAAGGTATACGAAATTTTTAGTAAAATCTGAAGTTTCGTGATTTCTCCCTCTGATTCGCATTTTGTATCACGAAAAATTCGTGGTCCACTGTTGGCGAAATATGTTTTCTCCAATAGTCTAGAAAATAATTTCCGAATTTTTCGTCTAAAATACAAGTAAAACATCTTGATTGCTCGATTTTCTCGCTCTGAAAGATCTCATGAAATCCTACCCCGGACGGGACGTATTTTCAATCCGGAAGCGGAAATTGATCGGTTTCCAGAGACTTCCGCGGGATGAAAACCGGTAAGAGGAATAGTGGCTAATCGTCAGCATGAAATCGCACAATTTTCCCCATCCCTTTCTCCAGTTTTTCCCCCAAACACGTATAGATGTCAATTGCAGCGCAAAGATAAATCGCTTTTTATCCTTTGATGGACGAACCGCCGACGCCAGTCACTCATGTGTGCGGAAAACAAAAGCTAACGGGAATAGTGAGGAGTAAGTGGGGAGAATTGAAGTAGAGGGGAAATATGGGTAAATGCCTAGTATCGGATCATCTAAATGAATTTAATAAGACTTGGTGGAAATGCTGGTTTCTATCCTCCAAGTGCAAAATCTGAGAACCCCATTTGGGGGAATCGATTAGTTTAGGTTTAATTTGATTTCAACTACGGTTGCCTGAGAATCAAAACATCAAAACAAAAGGTGTCAGAGGCATTCATCTTGATATATGAGCATGATCCCCTGGATTTTAGCTATTTGTAGCTCAGTTACCTGTGGAACGACTGATAGACGGTCGGAATCCGGAGGGTCAGTGATTTGCGCGAAGGTCAGTGCACATAAAAATAAATTTGTTTTTTTTTTGGGATGAATTACTTGCGTGCTCATGATGAGAACCAAGTGTCAGCCCCTCACCAGAATGATTCCTTCATCTCTCTGACAGTCTGACTTATTTGTAAAAATTTCGTATCATCATTTAAAGAATTTTTTCAAATTTTTTTTACCGATAGAGAGCTTGTAGGAGTTGTATGAGTTGATTATTGGGGGATCATCGTGGATTATTTTTGCCATCATCGTTCTGTTCTCCCTTGTCTGTGTCAACATGTGTTGTTTTTGGGCCCGACACCCCCCCGTTCAGGCCGTTGGTCCTGGGTCACGCAAAGACTGGTGTGGTAAGTAATGTTTTGTAGCTGGCAACACCACATAGTCATTTTTCCACAAACGGGGGTTTGGGAATCATAATTAGTGGCATGGAGACACAATATCACACCGAGTTTTTTTTATCTTTGTAGACTGCGATCCTCGGGAATATACAGACATCTATTCCCTGCGCATACAACTGTGGATCCTGCACTGTACCGCATTCGCATGATGAGACATGGGAAAACCACAGAACACTCATGTCGGTATAGGCAGCTACTTCTAACAGCAATCCCTCTCACTGGGCCGCAGGAATCGAAAAGATCACCGGTAGCCGGGATCGAACTCGCAACCTTCCGCACACTGAGCTCGCGCTTAACCCACTCGGCCAAACCGACGTCAGTCACACTGAGTTTCAATGAAATGCTGTGATGGATCTATACTAGGCATTTACCGAAATATGAAGGGCAATAAAATTTGAGAACACTGCGAAAAAAAGACTTTGCCAAACATATTTAACATTTTTAACATAGTATTTTATAATAATCACCGAAATTTTTGCAGTAAAACGAAGTATAAATTCGGGTCAGAATGGCACATCGAATTTTTTTCCTGAAATATGAGATTTGAAAACATAATTTATCTTTTTAAAATCATAAGTTACGTTTTCTACAAAATTACGGGATAAAAAATAACGTAAATTACGAGGATGTTTATTTAATTTACTTCTCAAATCATAAAAAAATACGACGTAAAATTTAGTTTACGGTCTCAATCAAGGAAAATTCGAGATTCACATCGTAAATTCTGTAGCGAGGGGCTGTAACGAGATAAGTGTATTTTTCCTATCTTTATAAAACGCGTATTATCTCTGTAAAGAGTGGTTTTATGAGATAATGTCACAACACCATTTTTGTAGCCGATCAATTTAGCAACGAACAAATTTTGATAATTTCTCCTAACATTATTCCTTACAGAGATAATACGGGTTTTTGAAAAAATATGTAAAATGCACTTATCACCTTTTACCACTTCGTTACCACCACAGTTAAACTATATTTTAAATATTAAAAAAATATTAATATTAAAACATATATATGAAATATTACGAATTATATTTGATTTTCTGAAATATAATATTAAAAAAATATTATATATTATATTTTTTTCTTAGTGAAGAAGGTTGGGTTGAAAGGCTGGAGGTGAGTAGCACTGTACGCGTCTATTTCTCAAACGTGAAAAGATCGTGGCTTGCGCTTCCTTCGAAGAAGGCGAGTGGCACTGCGTGACTGAGGATATAAATCACGTACTGACACGCCAACAGACCGAATGGAAGATCATCAATGAGTGCAGTTAAGATTGATTGGAGTCAAGAGTTGTTTCTCAACAGGAAATTATGATTAATTTGTTAATTCACGGACAGTGGAAAAGAATTCATTTCAGGCGGCGATTAGGCCTAACTGTGGATTTTCAGGAAAAAAAACTTACCAAGTACCCGAACATTGTCTCACGAAAACAAAAAACCTCAATTGGATAAACGATTCCCCCATAAGTGGTTTTATTTTTAAAAAAACACTGGAAATAGGATATACGAGAGCAAACACATGGAGAGTCAACATTCTCTCTTGTCCCCTGTAACCAGCGGCTTTGGTACGTCGACGTAAACGATGTGTAAACGCGGCCCATACGCAGAATTAGAGAATACGGCGATACAGTGATGTGGCTCGCTCGAGTGCAGTCATGTTGCAAACAGAATAACAAAAAAAAATAGTGGAAAAAGAATTATGGATTGTTTCTTTATCGAGGAACAGAGATGAAATGAAAGAATTTCCCCACTAAACTCTCTCTCGATTTTTGTTTTTCCATCGAATTAATTCATCGTTTGAAGTTGATAATGAAAAATTCGTCGCTTTTTCGTGATGATGAACAACACATTTTTCATTAATATTAAATAAAACGAGGTAGCCGTTACTCGTATTAATTTTTTGACAAAACCATTCACAAACACACTCAGATAAATTTGTGAATTTAAAATTGCTGGATGATATTTATTACTCGCCGCAGCGCCCGTATATCATGCGATATAAATGATAATCTATCCTGTCTACAGTGATAATGATCATCACGATTAAAATTAAATGCATGTAAAACACAGGAGCATTAATAATAAAACCGTATCAGATAGGTGGAAAAAAAAATGACGGGAAATAAAGATGACATTGACGCTCTTCGTTACACAGCATTTTGTTGCTTCGTGACGATGACAAAAGTTACGCAAATATGACGGAAGGCACGCGGGCGAGGGCATTAATTTCCTGGGGTGGTGAAAATAAAGACCGAGAGGTAGGAGAAAAATTCGTTTCACCGGAAAAGATGGCGCTCGGAAAAGGGGTGAGTTGAAGGGGGACGAAAGGTGGAGGGGGAGGCAAAATACAATGGGTTTTGTCGCACACGCTCGTCCTACATTTTTCCGTAACTTTTGAAAAGGGGAACGACTGTAGAAATTTCACCCAACGCGTTCCACAGTATTTCGGGGGAGAGGGAGGTATAAATCGACTAAAAAGAATGAACACTCGTTTATTTGGAGAATGAAAAGAGTGGAGAATTGATTCCGGACTGAAGTGGGCCAAAATGGAGTTGCAGATTATTTTGAGGGTTTTCGAGAAGGTTCAGGGAATATTTCCTGCAGATAATTTTACAGTCCATGAAAAATAGTCCCTAGCATGATTTGTTGTAGGACATTGCTTGATAATTAAACAATAACTCTCTATGAATTTTCAATGTTACAAAATTCGATTCAACTCAAACAATTGATAGTTTTCAACTATAGTTACTCGTTTTCCGACATAAATAATTTTCAAAGTTTGGGAAATATTATTAAAATTTGTAATCACTGGGAAAATGTTTTCTGAATGAATAATGTCACAAAACATTTTCTGACAGATTCACAAATACTTGGAATAAATCTGTATAAAATTTTCGAATTAATCCATTTCCATCACTTCTCTACAGAATTTATGCATCGTCGAATAACAATACTCAATTTTTTTCTCAATTTACAAAACGAGTGTTCAATCAATGATTTTTTTGAGATCATGCATTGCTACTGAATCCCATTACTGGACACACACGATATTTATTGAGTAAAAAATGAAAAATAAACGGGTCAATAATAGTAGGTTAATTCGGTGGACTCACTTGTTATACAGGACAATGTCCGGTCGCCATATGTGGTCAGAAGGCACGTGTAGCATATGTACTCCCCCGTACTCCTTCGGCTCCCATCGCAGCTTGTAGTCGTACCATGACTTGAAACAACCAATAAAAAGAAAAACAAATATTTGAGAATTATTTAAGTGTTGGACATTGAATTTTTTTGCTCGGTAAAAATATTTGATGTCATTATAACTTCCGCTTATTCATCTGCTCATTAATTCACTTCACGTTTATCAATGAAACGAGTGACGTACTCGTTAATTAAAATATCAATTTGAATTCCCGTTGGTTTTCCATTTGATCTTGATGAAGTCATTATTAGTTATTTAATTAATATCAAGCGACACATATACTTCATCTGATAAAAGTTGACAAAGCCCGTAGATATTGTATCGTAAATCCTTTCCAGAAAAGTATAAAATAATTAAACTTCTCATCTGTCAATTTCCCTCAAGAATACCAGGTTTAATCAACCCTTTGAAGTTCCAATAAAAATAGTCTCCCCTTCAAATGCCCCAGAATCTCTTCCTTCCTCAGTTATTTCTGAATTAACCGATAAACCCATGTATCCCAATAAGATATGTCAGGAACATTCTCCAACAAGAAAACCAAGTAAATATGTTGTGTCACATAAAAGTGTTTGATGTAATCACAAGAATAAATAAGAGAATATACTTTTACCCCTGCACGAGATTCATCCAAGCAAAAACGTAAATCTGTATCGAACTCCCATTGATACTGGCGCACGGTCGAGTGCGTAAGGCATTGCAAGCGAAGCGATAAAACGAAGGGTTTTTATCCGTCTCCTCATTTCTCCGCCATTCCCGTAACTGCACATTTCCACCGTTCGTGTTTCGATGAGACGAATGAATTCCACCTTCTCCGAGTCTGACTATACTCATACGTATCCACTCGTCCGAGACGTTTTATGCCGGTTCCATATACCCAACTATATACTCAACTTTGGCTTACATCTTGCAGTGACGGTGCGCAATGGCAACATATATCCATACATCCAAGAGAAAACGAGGCAAACGGAAGATACGACACGACGTAAAAATGAAGGCGACTGAAAGGACTGCCGCTGTATATGTGGAGAAAAAGGGGGAAGAGATGTGTATCGAGCTGGGAAGAAATTGTGCAACAAGCCAAGCGCGAGAGATTTTTATGAAGTTGAACGACCGTCGCACACGCGACCTACTGTCAGCCTGGGTCATGCTTTTGACTCGCTAAAAAATTTATGGCTGATACAACGTCGGGCTTCACTTTTTCTGCTTTTTGAATTGATGGATCGAGGCATTTTGGCCATTCTCTTGATGAATCATTGAACGTCCATTCATTTTCAACAATGTTGCAATTTCAATTTGGATTATTTTTGGTTTGGAATCAATTTCTGTTCGAGACCCACTCACGGGTGACTTTGGTTAAAAACAAATTGGGATTGCTGATGATGGACAATGGTAAATTGACATTCGAATTTGGTCGATTTTAAATTCATTATATCTTAAAATTTAATATTTCTGAGGCGTTATAAAAATGTATGAATTTTTCGGAAATGATTAATTAAAATGTGATTTTATGGCAAACTCATAAGTCCTTCGACTTGAATTGTGAATTTTATAGCTGCGTTATGAGAAAATTCAGGGTAGCATCCTGTTTCAGCGATTCTACTGCAAATCTAGGTCAGGCTTTTGACTGGCTAAAAAATTTATGACTGATTCAACGTCAGCATTCACATTTTTCTGCTTTTTGAATGATCGGGGGTTGTGCTATTTTTTGTCGATGAACCATTGAACATCCATCAATTTTTAAAAATGTTGAAATTCCAATGTGGCTATTCCCGTTTCAAGATTAATCTGTATCAGCTCTTAGTACATAGAATAATTTAGAAGTCACAGAAAACATTACCGAGATAAGAAACTAAATAAAAACAGAATTTCAGTGGAAATATCGGCCATCAACTCAAATCTGTAGCGAAGTGGTAAAACGAGTTAAGTGCATTTTACATGTTTTTTCCAACCCCGTATTATCTCAGTAATGAATAATATTAAAAGAAACTATCAAATGAATTTTTTGTTGCAAAATTCATCAGGTACATAAGTGGTATGTTTGAGATGGAGGCTAATTTGCGGTGCCGATCTGGGGAAGGTGTTTTTAAAAATTAAGACACGAGGGACGAGAGTCTATTGGGGATGTACTTTTATTAAATTGAGGCGTTGGCCTCGCGTCTTGCGGGTTGAAAAGTTACAGGGTTGCGGATTTTCTATTATCACAGGCGTAGTAATTGCTGACTGTCTTTAGTTCGAGAAAGTCTTGTTAACACTTAATTTTGATTCACTTGAGAATGCACTACACTGGAGAGCTAATAATACAAATTGAGATAGTGAATCGGGTGCGGATGTACTGTAGAGAATAATTGAACGATCAAACGAACTTACCTGTAAGTGAAGTTCGATCGCAATTATATGAAGGACCTCGTTCGAAGAGATTACTGATGTAGTGTGCCTTGTCGCNNTAGTGTGCCTTGTCGCCACTAGATGTCACAACCTTTAGAGTGTAAAGCAAAAACCGAAATACCCCTACCCCCCCGCGGCGACGCCGCCCAAATCTCATAGTTTTAGAGCACTTAGTAATTATTTAAAAAATTGCCCTTCGGGTTGGGGTCGTGAAACGACAAGTTTGTGGTGGGGAGTAATCTCTTCGAACGAGGTCCTTCATATAATTGCGATCGAACTTCACTTACAGGTAAGTTCGTTTGATCGTTCAATTATATTTCGGCCTCGTTCTCCGAGATTACTGATGTAGATGTTCAGAGTCAGCAATTTTTTTTTTTTTTTTTTTTTATTTTCGGGAACAAATTATATTTAATGACCAATTTCTCTATTTATATTATCAATTGCGGAGGATGGTCTCACCATAATTTTCTTCATCTTGAATAATTGGTCGGTTATACACTTTTGCAAACATTTGTGAATTCTTTGACCAACCGGCCGTACGCTTAATAGTATCTAAACTAATGCCCTTTTGATAAGCAGCAGATGTCGAGGCATGCCGCGTTGAGTGGGCCTTAAAAATTGAAACATCGATGCCACTCTTACAAAGTACATTCTTAATCCATCTACTAATCGTTTGGGTTCCTACTTTGGTGTAAGGTTTTCTCGTGGAAATAAATAAACTCCTTGTATTGCCCCTGTATTTCGCAGTGACTTCCAAATATCTGTCTAGCACTGAGGCTACACATAGTCCTGGTTTCTCCTCAAATTTAGGGATTATTAATAGAGGTTGACTCTGTCCCGGTTTCGAGTTCTTAATTAATAAAGGAATCTTTATTTCGATTCGATCACTTTTTCTTTTTATATTGTCTATATCTATCGCAGACATGGTTTGAACTCTGTGACTTGTGCATAACGCTATGAGCATCACCGTTTTTTCAGTCAAGTTACTTAACGTTAAGCTTTCTAATGGTACCAGACCACTCAAATATCTCAGTACAATAGAAACATCCCAGGTAAATTCGTACTTAGGTGTAGTTGGTCTTAAACGAAAAACACCTTGTAAAAATCTTGAAATAATTGGGTCTTCTCCTATCTTATGTAGTGATATTAACGAAATGGCTGATCTATACGAATTGAGGCTCCCATATGTCAATCCTTCTCTGAATTTCGTTGTCAAAAATTCTAATAACCGGTGTCGATTTGGATTGAAAAATTTTTCTTCATCTTCTTCACAAAATATCCACCACTGCTTCAAAGCTGAACCATATTGTTTCAGTGTCGATGGAGCTAATGAGGCTAAAACAATATCGAGAGACTGCCTCGGGATATCTCTCCTTAGGAAAGAATTCCCGATACTTTGCCTATAATCAAAGGAATGTTTGGAGCTCGTAAATGTTGTCTCGACCTGCAGGGAGTAAGAAGAAGGTCAGGCCTTGGATGTAAATACATAGGCTTTGACACTAATAATGCCTTCAATAATGGATACCACGGCTGATTTGGCCAGTCTGGTGCTACCAGAATACCTACAGCTTTGTCTCTTTTTATTTTACTTAAAGTCTTTAAAATTAGAGAAAATGGAGGGAAAGCATAAAAATTCAAATTGGACCAGGAAACTGTAAATGCATCAATTATAGATGCTTTGGGCTCTGGAAACCAGGAGAAAAATTCTTTACATTTTGTGTTATCTTCTCTCGCAAATAAATCTACATCTGGCTCACCAAACTTCTCTACTAATTTTTTGAATACTCTCCCACTCAGCTCCCACTCTGTATCTAAATTTTTTATTCGAGAGAGGGAGTCTGCTTCAACATTTTCCTTGGAGGGTATGTAAGTAGCGAAGAGAAAAATTCCTCTTTTTTCTGCCCAGTTCCAAATGTCTCTAGCCAAAGCATTATATTTCGCAACTCTAGTTCCTCCCATCTTATTTATATAGGAAATCGCCGTGGTATTATCTACTCTTAGTAATAGCTGACAATTTTTACATTCAGTGGCTAATCTTTCAAGTGCAAGTTTTATAGTAAATAGTTCTTTGTAATTTATGTGCCAACTCAACTGTTTCTCATTCCAAAAACCGAAAACCTTATTGATACCTTGGACAGCCCCCCATCCAGTGTCTGAGGCATCAGTGTATAATGTTAATTCGAACTCCCCAGTCTTGATCTTACTTTCTCCAGTTATTAAGTTCTTTTTCCACCAACTTAAATCATCTGTGACCGATTTTGGAATTTTCATTATACTCGAATACTTGAAATTATGATTGACTAACGCAGATAATTTAATCCTCTCTAGAGTTTTTGTATAAATCCAACCATAATCAATCGCTGGACATGCAGCCACTAGTTTTCCAATTAGCTGAGAAAACTCTCTAATAGAACATTTTTCTCTTGGTATGAAATCACGTACCAATTGACCGAGATTGTATCTCTTCTCCTCTGTTAAGTGAATTCTATAATTTTTTGAATCAATAATAAATCCCAGGAATTTACAATTTTGAGAAATTTTCAACAAAGTCTTTTGCCAATTAATTAAGAAGCCCAATGATTCTAATAACTTGATTGTTTGCTTCACATTTTCTTGACATTTATGGAAACTAGACTCAATACACAGGATATCATCCAAATAATTAACTGAAGTAAAACCCTTTTGACGTAAAAAACGTGTTACTGGCTTCATAATCTTAGTGAATATGAGAGGAGCCGTACAAAGTCCAAACGGTAAACAATTAAACTGATACAATAGTCCGTCAAACGCAAACCTCAAAAATCTCTTGCTTTCTTCATGTATAGGTAATAAATAATACGCATCTTGTAAGTCAATTGAGCACATATAATCTCCTGGAAAAATTAATCTTACGGCAGTCCTTAAATCTTCCATCTTGAAATGAGCGGGTTTTATGAATTTGTTGAGTTCTTTGAGGTTAAGAATAAAGCGAACAGTTCCATCCGTTTTAGGAATGAGAAAATATGACGAGAGGAATTGATCTTTTTCAGGCTGACACCTACTAATTGCTCCTTTGTTAATTAATTTCTTGATCGCAAGATGGTATTCTTTTTTCTCAGAATCTGGAATTTTTACTATTGGAATTGAAACTTGCCGAATTTTCTTATGAAAAACGATTTTATATCCTAAAATGTTGTTTAAAATAAATTTTTCTTTAGTGATTTCCTTCCATTCTTCGATATAATGCCTTAATCGCCCAGCAATTTTACTTACATCTCCTTCATTTACCTCCTGAGATTGGGTCTCGATGTTCTCTGATTCTGCATTGGTCTGTACGTCTGGGCTCTCGGGTTGAAGAGTTGTTGTTTGTTCCTGAAGATTGAACCAGGTCTGGGTTGGCCGAATGTCTGATGGCCCCGATGATTGGTGAATGGCCTTCTTCCCATCGGGCCTTTGAAGTTTAACGGACGCTTAGTGACTTGTGGAGTTCTCATAGGTTGAGATTTCATATCTTGCCCAAGTTTAGAGACTAATTTTGCCTCTTTAATTTTTTCACCAAGCTCTTTACCGAATAACATAGAGTCTGACTCAGATTCAGTGAGAATATCTCTCATTTGTTTGTTAACTCCTGGTTTAATAATAGCTTTACGTGATTCGGTTTGTTGGTAGAGGATCTCGGACAGCAGCTTTCCGGAGTCCGAAAGCCAACGTACAAAAGTGAGTCTGTCGATCTCCTCATCCTCTGATAGAACAGCTGATATGGCTGCTCCAAGAGCCTGTAATGCTGACCCCGCGAGTCTTTGCGTTTCTGCCATATATTTGTCCCTTTTGATTGACGATTCATTCATTGATGCTGCTGTTTCGCGGTTCAATTGTGGAGCATCCAGGCCTTCTGATCTCGAGTAGAAACTCAAGAGAGCTTCTTTCTCCTCTTTCTTGAGGCCCTTGACAGCCCAATGTTTCCATCTCGTTAACAGGGACTCATGGATTGGATATTCCATTGCCTGAGACTTGGTCGGATCATCACCCAAAGCTTCGAGATATTCGTCGAATTGTTCTTGGGTTACTTGAATCCCATCCTCAGTCTCATCGTCTTGATTTACCAAAAAATCATTGATTTATTTATTTGTGCTTTCTTTTTATTGAATTATTTATTAAATTTAGAGAAATAATCATTGAAAACATTTTGATTTATTACCAAGTAACGACTGACCTGTCCTACCTCTCGTGTAGGCTCATCAGCTTTTCCTTTTTTTTTTTTTTTTTTTTTTTTATAAGAAATAATTATTGTAAAAATTTGGATTTAGCATCAGTCAACGTTTGATCTGTCCTACCTCTCGTGTAGGCTCATCAGTATTTTTTTTTTTTTTTTTTTTATATATATATATATATAGAAATAACC
>JAPYZN010002385.1:0-12104 GCA_030522865.1 Psyttalia lounsburyi
CGAGTCGATTCAAGCTGGAAATCTGTTGGAATCGAGTCTCAATCGACTAATGCATAAGTCGATTACAAACTCGATTTCAAAATATTTCCAGTTTGAATCGACTCGCAATCGACTTTCCAGCGATTGAATTTCACTTTCATTGAAACAATTTCCTTATCATCTATTTTTAATCGACTTCTACATTAGTCGATTGAGACTCGATTCCAACAGATGTCCAGCTTGAAACGACTCGCAATCGACTTTCCAGCGATTGAATTTCACTTTCATTGAAACAATTTCCTTATCATCTGTTTTTAATCGACTTCTACATTAGTCGATTGAGACTCGATTCCAACAGATGTCCAGCTTGCAACGACTCGCAATCGACTTTCAGGGAACTTGATTGTGGGTCCTTTAAGCTACCCACACTCGACATTACAATCGATCATCGATCGAATGGCAATCGACTAACCGGGTCACTCGATTCTTACAATCGACAGCCAGTCAAATTTGAATCAACCGGTCCGTTAGGGGATTTTATGATTATGAATATGACCTATGGATCACGATTATGACAGCATGTCTGTCGTTATGATTTTGTGATCGAGATTGGGACTCGTAATCATTCATGGATTTCTGAATTGATATTGATAATTCACTCCTGATTAAATAATTTTGAATATGATCTATGGATCATGACAGCATTACTGTAATTATGATTTTGTGATTGATATACTGACTACATTTTTCTGAACTTTTATAATAAATCCGGACTATAATTTGTTTGGAAGTCCTGGTCATGTAATCATTTTATGATTTTGAATATGATGTTATGGTCATCAATATAATTTTATGGCAACAATTCAGCAATTCCTAGTCACTTCAGTCAATTCAGCAAAATCCTAGTCTCTTCATGACTGACAGATTTCTAATAATCACATACTGACCTGTCGACGCGATAGAGTGATAAATCTCCTGCTCCTCCGGATGAGCTGGAAACATGTCATAAAGTGTCCTCCACAAGGAGATGAAGTGCCTCTGATTCATCCTTGGCACATGCTTCATTTCCAGTGGACAATCCTTGGAATCCAGCATGGATTTGAGACTACCCATGCTCTGAACCTCCCAGTTCTCCTCCTTTTGCGAATTGACACTGACAGATCTACTCAGGTTTCCAGCAGGTTCCTCAGCGGCGCTGACAGACATGTCAAGTGACCCAAAGCTCTGCTCCATCGTATCAAAGAAGTCCGTAGCCTCAGCAGCGACCTCTGCCCCGTCTGAGTGCGTCGGCGAGTCAATGTCAACTGGCGACAGCAATGGCGGCAGGTGAAGTGTGTACAACAGCTTCAGTCTCTGAGCTGCGTCGGCCGTCGAGGTGATTCCGATGGCCTGCACCACTTCCCTGAAGTTCAGGTAGCCATCGCGATTTCTGTCCATGAGCCTGAACAGCCTCGCCGCGAGGGACTCCGCCTGGGAGCACTTGCCCCAGGGCGACAGGCCTCCAAAAAGAATCCTAAAAAGTTCAAAATCCACGCGATAGGCCTCATATGGCGGTTGAGTCGGGTCATATCGTTCAGGTTCTGACTTCCGCTGACTCATGAGCTCTTCGCGGACGAGGCTCAGCAACTCCTGGAGCTCATCCGCGGTCATGTACTTATCGACAATAACACTCCTTATAACATTCTTCTCGATTCCCTCCTCCAGATGCTGCACCACTCGCAATCGGTGTTTCAGCCTGAGTCGCTCGATCCTGCCGATGGTCAGGGCTCCATACCTGGAGTAGGCCTCGTAGATCAAAGTCTGAACGGAGATGCTTCTCGGGGGAATGGTGGAGTCCACGGGCCTTGGGAGGACTGGTCCCTCGTCATTGAAGACTCCTCCGAGGTAGTCCGTGAGGATTTGCATGGCTTCCCCATCGTCGCGGCAGTTGAGGAGCTTCTCCTGATTCCACTCTAGGACTGTCAGCGCAATTTGGAAGATGACCTTGGCGCCATCGTAGAAGAAGCAGTCCATGATGTTGACGGCACTTCCCGTAGGCATGACACTTAGAAATATCGTGAGGAACCAGGACAACGAGATGACCCTGATCAGGCCAAGTTCCTGGAGCTTGGCGTGAAGGGTGGGCAAGTGCTCCGCCGCTAGCTCCTCCAGGAGGCCCTGGTCCACCAGTGCCCCGACAACCCTGCGGTCGTAGTAATCGGGTAGGAGGGACTCGCAGACATTGCAGAGCTGCCAAAAAGCGGACTCTTCGGAGCAGTAGATCAGGAGGACTGAGGCGACGATGTTCATGGCCTGGCAGTAGCCAATCTGGGGATTTCGGCAGGCGTAGGCTGAGAGCACCCTCCGGAGGGCACTGATCCCGGTATCTGATTGAAAGGCGGGGTGCTCAGGCAACGATCTGTGAAGATCCCTCTCAATCTCCTCATTCGCTTGACAAGATCTTCCTATTGACTGATCTACCAAGGACTTGTAGAGACCCGGATTCATCGCCATCTCGTTGATGGCTCCGGAGAAGGTCAGCCAGACCTCCCCTCTGAGTGTTTGGGGCACCCCCTGAATCACCAACTTCGCGGTTTCTGTTGTCCTGTAGATGGTGATCCCTCGACCAAATTCGGAGAAGTGAAGCTCCCACTGCTTCTCCTTGGCTTCTTGCTTGATGGAAGCTTCGGGACTCAGTGGCGCCTTGAAGAGGGTCATTAGGGGGGGCTGCGAAGTCCAGGATTTCGTCGCGGACGACGGCCCACTAGAGGACGACGAGTTCAGTCTCGTCTTCGCGAGAAGCTCTGATATCTTTTGAACGACGAAATCGCGGTCTTGGATTTGAGCGAACAGAAAGGAGGAACGCGGTGTCGTCACGAGGATGGACTTGTCGGTGGTGTTGGAGAATGTGGGAGACTGATCCGCGGCCTCCACCAGCTGGACCTCCCGTAGGGGAATGACGAGACTCACCAACTGTCGGACACGCGACTCGAAGCACAAGTAGTTCTGGGAGAGAAAGATCTTCCCCCAGACGTGACGCTTGTCGTACGGCGTCCATAGGGTGGCGTCTATGCAGCCGTCCAGTTTCTCCGTTCCCGGCAGACGGAACTGCAGACGATAAGCTTCGGAGTGCGCACGCGCGTCCAGATCACGTTTGAGAAAGGGCTTCTTCTTTGAGACATTTTTGGACAACTTGTGCAGGAGATCGCGATCCTCGTTGAAGCCGCTCTTCTCGTCGATGAGACGCTTCATCGCGATATTCGTCAGCTGTTCCATCAGCGAGTAGGTTTCGGACTTGCGGAGGAACATGCTGAAGTAGTGCTCTTTGTTATCGCGAGTCGCCACGCGAATGCTGTCGGGGAAGAGGAGGGAATTGGTCTTTCCGAGTTCAATGATGTCCGCCCAGCGGATGATTAATTTAGTTTCCTTCGTCAGGATGTACGCGTAAAAGCACATGTGGTTGACGGAAAGGTACAGCCAGCCCTGACGGGGCAGTCGACCTTTCCAGTAGCTACACGAGTAGTAGTTGACGAGTTTGTCGTCGTTGGGGAGACCGAAGAGCTGGTGAAACGTAAAGGACGCGGTTTTGAAGGACTCCGGATCCTCCTCCTCCGCGAATTGACAGTCGGGGACATTGTTTGCGATTATTGATTGAATTTTACAACATACGAATTCGGTTATCTCGTCCTCGGTGTCGAAGGACTTCAGGGTGTCCATCAAGTTCGACTGGAGCCACTCCCAGTCCTGGAGGATCTCCTCGTGCGTGAGGGAACATGCCACGACTGTTGAATTTCATATTCTTAACTTAATATTGTCATGCGGTATTCGTGTGCCCCGAGGGGATGACTACTTACCCCAGTAGACCTCGGACGATGGCGTCTGGTGGAGGATTCTAAACGGCGGGGGTTTTGTGTCGAAGACACTGTCTAGGGTCCCGACCAGGATCGAAGACAGACCCTTTGTCTTACCATGACCCTTTCGCCGCTGGAGGACAAAATAGACTGTGGCTGCCTCTGTTACCCTGGGAGAATAACGTATCGGATGCAATGTTCTGGTTCTTCGGTAATAGATTTTTTTTATTGGTTCTCAACGGTTTTATTAGACATAAAAAAAAATTTCCCAGCAAACAGTACGTCGACTATTTGTCAACAAATTGTCGATATCCTGTTACATTTGAGATGGCACTGGCAAAAATTGTTCTCTGGGTTCGAGCAATTGATAATTTTTTTAATTTTTAAGGTCAACAGACTGAGACATACAAAATTATTATTAATATTATTATAATTGTTTTTTTGATTACGTGAAAATAATTGACAGTTGAGTCAAAGCGGTCACGAGGGTCAGTTATGACAGATATTGTCAGGGGAGATTATCTATTTTTTTACTTCAATACTCAGAAAAAATAAACAATTTTACCATTAGAGTAACGGGGGTCAGTCAGAAAAAAATGACAATTGGTTGGAAAGACTGGATTGTTAATTAGTTTTCATCAATACTTAAAAAAAAAAAAATTGACAATTGCGCCGAAAAAAAATCTGATATTTTTTCCCCAACGAAATATGCCGGAGCGAATGAATTACGAGTGTTAGGTTTTTTTAACGTCAGCTGTCACTGACACACGACAGGATGTAAACAGTTGATTATGTTATGGTAGTTGTAATGAGGAAATCAAATATTTGGATTTGTTACCAGAATGCATTTGCGAGAAGGACCTCCTGTGGTTTTATCCACATATCGATGATTATTTCCGCTGTACATATGGCACCAGGAGTCTGCACACCCCGCGGAGCACTCAACTGGTGAGTGATATTTACGTTTTTTTTTGTTGTGATATTTTTTGGGTGATACTGAAGTCAATGGGCGAGAGGAGAATTATTTCCTCGTGATAAAGCGGATGGCTTCGCTGGTTATTGTCGTTTCGACACTGGTCGGTGGGAGGAGAGAGGATAAGTGGATTTTTAGTTTACTCGCTAGGCGGCGTTACACCCTCGGCGGTTCATTTAAAAATATTATTTTAACTGGGGTAATTTTGCAAGGTCGTTCAGTTTGTGGGATACCGAAATTAATAAGTAAATTAAATAACTGAAAACAATTGAAAAGTGAGGTTATGTTGAGTGAAAGTTGATCTTTCGTTAGAGGAAATGGAAAATCGTTATTTGGATTTTGGTAATGAAAAAGAATGTATGTCGTGAGGTTATAAAAAGGTTTTCTGACTCGTTTGATTGGGATCCTTGCCTTTAGCTCGGATTATAAAGTTGTATGCTGCTCTTAGAGCCAGCCCATGCGATCCTTTCTGACAAATCAATGGCCCTCCAAACCCGAGGAGGCCAGCCAAATCCATCAGGAGAGATCCAGGGATTTAATTAGGTCTCCCAAGGGGGTCAGTTCAGAGACCAGTTGATACTTCCCACATCTCCGTTGCCACCTGATCTTAGCTGAATTATAACTCAGAAGTATGTTATCAAAACAGTTAATTATAGAAGTCTAATCATAAATAATTTGGGACTAACAACCGCCAAATATTACTTTGAGAGCCATTTTTGGCAGATCTAACCGACAAAAACAATCACTTCTTGAGCATAAATCCATGAGTAATATAATTACGAGTAAATCTTCAATGCAAATATAATTTTCAATCGTCATCGAGCACAGGAATAATTGACAAAACACTCAGTCTTCAAGATAATGATTTTTATTGAAATATAAGGAATCTGTACCAGACAGAACTAAAATTACTGTTGGATTTGGTACTACCGGGGTTTTACATATCGTTTTAATACGCGATCATGTGGTACGTGTACTATTAACTGCATCCTCCCAATCATCAATACAATAATGAGTTGTTCTATAAGTACAGAAACAAATAATCGAAGGTACGCACAGTCTATTCTCAATGATAATAAAGTAATGATCAGTGATTGAAAAATAAAATCATTAAAAATCCCAGAGGACAATTACCCCCTTCACCCCCCCCTCTTTGCAATTCATACTCGAAGATATTTATTTATTTACAAGTTAACTCAATGTTAATTAATTAAAGAAAAAAAATCTACAGTTAATTTTTACCCATTTCCGCTTATGACTCGCAAGGAAATTTATCATCTCTATTTACACTTTTTACAATTGGATCAATCATCCTCATTTACAATTATACATTACAACAATTATTTCATCATTCATCCATTGTCATCGACGATTTGCCAGTTTGATTGAATTATAATTTTTTTTTATTATTTAAATAGGTAATCGGTAATCGAACGTATGTAAACAAAAATTGTTTCTCGGAAAATGCAATTGTTTTATAAAATTATCAATATCTCGAGAACTATTGGGGATAAATAGATCATTTTTATTTTGGAGCTGAGAAAATTTCTAATAGAATTGTTAAATAAATAAATACAAATTTTGGGGGAAGATGGGAGTTGTTTTTTGTTTGGAAAACGCCGGAAATTTTCTGGCTCTCGAGATTGTTGAGATTATGTGGTTTTCGGTGGTTTCGCCTGGGATATCACTCTTTGGTTCTTTGTAATTACGAACCCAATTAATTAATTAATGTTGATTTTGTTATTTCGTCACAATGGTATCGAGTACACGCTCGTAATACTACCCTAGTTATTGTAAAAACCTAAAAATTCGGTATTCGTTATTTAATAAATAAGCATCGTACATGTTTTTGCATTTTTTTTTTCGTCTTTTCGTAGCATTTTTTTACAATCTATTGGTTTTTTTTCTCTTATTTATACCCAACTATATCACGGATTAACTGGTTTTGAAAGTGCACGAGTGTCACACAGTGTGTGTATACGTATTTTTCATGAGTTTTCATTCGATATTTCTCTTTTTTTAATATTTTTTATATAAATAAAGTTCTTGAGATGATTTCATCTCTCGGGTTGCCTAACAATTTGGTCGTAGTTGGTCTGGGAGTGTTCAAGACAATTTTAGAAGTGATGAGAAAATGTTGGGATGATTTTGTAATTAATAAGTTGATCATAACTGAATATTCAACAATTCCCTTGACAAAAATCCACTTGAACATTCCCAAACCCTCAATCGTCATCACATCTCCATCACGATATGCTCATAAGAATGCCTTTACCAATGAATAATAACTTAAAACTCAACGAAAAACAGAACTCAACGATCCCCCCAAAAAAAACGAAATAAAAAAATCCACTCGATTTTCCCTCGTTCAGTTACACTCCAACAACTATTTAAAATCGATTGACAGAGATAACTTCAATTACACCTTTTTAAAAAAACATAATAAACAATTCGCAGCTCAAGTTGTTCTGATTTATTTAATTATTCGTCTATTGCATTAGTGGGGAAATGCAAGGAAATGAAGAGAAAAATTAATTCTCATTTCGGAAACCGTCAATTATCAAAAAAAATTCATTAGAAGAGAATAAAAATAATGTCAACGGAAAGTCAGTGAAATTGTCGATCATAAGAAAAATCCACTTTACACCAGTCGTTTTCTAGAAAATCCGAAAAACGGAAAACGAAAAACCCAAGTTGTTTTTTTTCTGAGGCAAAATGAATTTTTTTTTTTTCAATCGACAGAAATATTTTGGGTTATTGATCAACAAATGGACGAACCCGCCATTTCCAATGGAAAAGGAATTCTTTTTGATAATTAATTCTCTTCATTTCACTAATAAAAAAAAAATTAAAAAATTAATTTTTAGAATTTGTTTGAATGAAATTGTTGTAAAACTTCAGATGTCCCGAAAAAATAATGTTTATGATTTTTACGAGGACTTACGCCCTTCAGATCTTGCACTAGAACTATGAAGCCCAGTTTTATGTACAAAATATTGTATGTAATAAAAAAAAAAATTGAATTTTCGTTTAATACTTGAAAACATCTTCAATAATTAAAAAAAAATGTAGCAACAACGACCCTCTTGGGTTTTCTCCATTCAAATCAAACCAATGATTCGAGAGGTGATTTTAACATTGATTTTTCTTCCTTTCTTTAGTGAGAAAATAATTTATATTTACAATCAATTGAATTTTATTCTTAGAATTTATTTTTACCGTTTGGTGGGTGATTCGTTAATTAATGGTCTCTAATAATTAATTAAAGAGAAAGAAATTGTGATTTTGAGGCTCTATGTTGTGCTAATGACGTCGAATTGATGAAATCATTAAGGTTTCCAGAGAGACTTCGACGAAGGAGTTATCAAGAAGTGGAAAAATTGAAGATTTCATAAATCTTTGAAGAGTAAAATCCTTAATATCTTGGGAATGAGTGGGCCTAAGAAAAAATGTCAAAGGTCATTTTTTGTGAGGAATGAAATTCTTCACAAAGAAGGTCCTTTGAATTTTTTAAATAAAATATATACAAACAAAGGGAAAACCCGTTTTTCATGAATTTTTGCAATAGATTTGCAAGTGATTAAAATTGATTTGCAAGTGATTAAAATTCTTCTAACGCAATTAAAAATTTCATTGCTTAAATTGCAGTCGATTATCCTTCAATATTTTCCATGAATGTTCTCGAATTAATTCAAAATGAATTCGACTTTAAAAAACCGATAATTAATTATTCTCTTCAAAAGACCCATTAATCAACGAATAAATAACCTGATCTAACCCCTCAACATTTTCCCCTAATCCCCTGAACTAAATTTCGAACTGATCAATCCATTTCTTCAGCTTCAGAGAGAATTTACAGAAATTTTTTTATGAAGAATTAAATTCCCCACACAAACATATTCTCCAAATTTTCCCCACCATTTTACGCATGAAAACATTTTAAAAAAAAAACAAACAATCGTCCAAAACACCTGAATTGATCAATTTTCCCACACTCCCAGCACTTTCTCTACTTAATTAATAAACCCCCTGAATTAACGACCCCTCAATAAACATCACTTTTGGGATCCCTCTCCCGGAAGAAGCCCTTCTCAGTCTTGCACTCCCTAATAGTCACAGTTTTCAAGTTAACAGTGACATCAGTGATAAATACTTGATCAGCAACAGGAGTAATTGAGTGCCAGTAATCGGTGCCTGGACTGAGGGGTTTGTAGTCCTCTGCTTTAATGAGCTCAGGAGGTTTGATGGAGGTGGGATTGTTGTTGTGATGTCCATTGACAATTGACATTAACCTATTGTTGTTGGTGTAGACGTCTGTGGGGGATGGAGATTTGTGGCCATTTGTGTCTGTGACGCCGTTGGACTTTTCGAGCTTCTCGAGCGGTCGTTTTTTCGGCGGATGCTCAAGGGGGGTGTCCAGCTGCGGTGAGGAGGGCAGAGGGGGCGCCCGCGGAAGGGAGGGCGGCGGGCCGTGGGGCACATCGGCTTCGGGACGCTTTTTGTCCTGGAGAGCTGGGGCTGGGGTCGTTGGAACTGCTGGCGAGGGCTCGTCTGGCGTCGACTTCACTGATGACGACGACGGCCTTCTACCGTTCACCTTGTGATTCTGAAAAAGGACGTTAGTATTATTTCAAATTGATTCCACGAAGTCAAAGGGATTGCTCGAAAATTTTATTGCAAGTTTTCATGTTCTGGAAATGTTTGTTCCGAATTTGTTGGGTGAGTCTGGGAATATTCTCCACAAAAATCGTTCTCCAACCCTTTATCTTAAATTCTCCTCTTCCCCTAGACTTTTCCATTCAAACCACAAGCGAAACCCTTAAAATTCCAGAACAAATTAAAACATTGAACTTCTTTCTCTATTGACAGCCGCAATAATTCACTCACATGATAAGAAGAAGACGTCGCATTTCCTTTTAGCGGTAGCAACCTAGGTAATTTGCTTGGTGGAGGACTGCTGCCTCCACTGCTGGGACTAGTGGTGATGGTGATGCCAATTTTTCCAGACTCTTTGCTCAATACCTCGGACTTTCTCTTGATGCCAGGCTCTCGCCTGGGCAACAGAGGTATGTCAACGCTGCTATTAGAGCTATCTGAGTCGACACTGAAGGCTGATACTGATAGGTCTGGAGGTGTTGGGGACTCGTGTCCATCCAGGGAACTGGCAATTGTGTCCTCGTCTGGGACTGGATTCAATCGCTGGGCTGAGGTACTTCCTGACTCGTCCTGACTGTCTTCACCCACTCTCTCGTCCCCACCTGGCTCCTCCTCCACCACCAGATTCGCCAGGATTTGCTCCTGTTGATGAGGTAACTAATTAGTTTATATATAATTGAGGTTTGCATGCCAAAATAACACCGGAATTAGTTTGCTTTAAAATTCACATCTAAAGGAAATACAATTCATGTCTGTTACTTGAGTTTAAGTAAAATTGAAGTTACATTTGATATTCATCAACAATAGAATTATTTAGGAAATCATTGGGTTTAGAACTCGACATTTTTGTCAAAGATTTTATTCTGAAAGTTCTCGGTGATGATCTAATTACTGAATTACCATCAATTCTGATGAATTATAAGTTACATTTTAACTGGATTAATTGTGGAATGATTGTGGAAATAATCTATAGATTTTAAAAACTATTTTTGATACTTTCGTCTCGCAATATTCACGAAACCACACGAGAAGTTTAGAATAAATAGAATATAACAACAACTGTTACCTCTAAGGTGTGAGAAACTTTGAGGGAATTTGGAAAATTAGGTAGTTTTGGAAAATAATTAAAGCAATTAATTATTACATTATATCGTGTGTCTGCTCTTCTCGGCCTCCTCGGAGCAACATCACTCCCTTTTTGGCTCTCCTCGTACAGTTCAATTAGCCGTACATCGAGAATATTTTCCTCTGGTTCCCACGTGTTCCATTTTTTACTCCAGCCCTTCCATTTCACGAAGTACTCGACTTTTCCCTGCAAATAAAATCAATTCATCATTCAAATTCATTGAAAAGACTCCTGAAAGTCATTCCCACGTGGAAAATTGCTTTACAAAAAATCCTAAAACATCAAAAACTCAATCTAAAAAAGAACGACTTTCCCTCATAACTCAACAAATACCGAGGGGAAACAGGTATTGTTCCCCCATCCTCTATATTGGAAATCAATTCTTGAATTGAAAGAAAGATAGTGTCGCATGTACAACAAAAAAATTAATTTCCTTTTACAGAAAGAGAAAGAATGAAAAACATAATTTCTAATCAATATCTTCTATTGAATGACGCAATTAGAATGAGTAAAGTGTAATTTTCAACCCTAAAAAAGTACTCCGGACAGGAAAAAAAATACTTCAATTCCCCTCAGTTGATCTCCAATTATTGAGGATTGAAGACGGTTTATTATGGCTCTTCCGTAATTAGTGCTCCAAAAATTGTCCATCAAACCTTGTTAACTCGTCAATAATTCCAGATCCCGCGATCAAATGCCCCAAAATAGAGTCTCATTTTCAATTCAGAAAAAATATATTCAAAGAAAAGAATTGCTCAACTTCCCTCAACAAATACCCACCGAAACCCCCTATTTAACCTCTCAGCAATTCTAAAAAAATATATATATATTCAGCTCCCAATAAAAATGAAAAGAAACCCTCATCATTTCCCTTGAGGAGGTAAACCCTCCTGATCGCCCCCTCCACTCCGCATAGACAAACACTTAAGCCCCATTAATCCCGTTCTGTCCACTACCGCCGCCTGTCGGCAGTTCCCCCCTCACTCACCCTCTTTTCCCTCTTCTTGAGTATCCGCTCGGCGGCATAAACGTTCCCAAGATCCATCTCCATAAAAGTCACTCCTCACAAATCTCTTGAAAAATCTCCAAAACAAAAAAAAATACCACTGAATCCTCACGTAATCCAAAAGGAGCACCACCAGAACTTTAATCCACGTGATATCACTCCACAAACTCCACTCCCCGTCCAAAAAAAATTTGTTCACGTGAGTTTCCTCGGCTCATGCCGGATGTTTTCCGTTCCGGCGACCTCAAGGGCCCCCTCGAAAAAAAAACAACAGCACCAAATAAAAATTAGCACCTTATGTTTTCGAAACGGTCTTCACATCCAGTGCAACCGGCGACACTCGCACTCGTCCCATCGGTGGCCCCCTTTGCCGCGAAAAACCCCCCCAAAAACCGCCCCCACTCGCCCCACAAAAGCCACCAGAAACTCCCTAGCCCCAAAAACCCCGAGACTCCTCGAAAAACCATAAACTCCTCCCAAAAACCATAAATCCCGAAAAGTCCGTCAAAAAAAAAAATTCACAAAATCGTTGTA
>JAPYZN010002386.1:0-12099 GCA_030522865.1 Psyttalia lounsburyi
CAATTGGGTGTTGAGAGCCTCCTTTTATACCCAAAAGCCCACTGGGTGCGAATTAGTCTGCCTAGCAACTCGAATTTTGGATTATTCTCGAAGGTTGGCTTTGTATCGATTTTTCAGGAATGTCTCTGTTTTGATTCTAAGAGCTCGATTTGAGTGAATTCTTTTTGCGTTTTAAACACCAATGAAGAAAAAAATGTCAGAATTGATGATAAAAGTTTGTATTTTACTTGGAATTCGTGGACCATTTATTTTTCATTGAAATTTTGATGGTATTGTGAATTCTTATACCCATTGACAAAATTGAACAGTGTCTCCACCGAATTTTCCACGAATTGAAAAATCAAGAAAATTGCTGTTTGTATTCTCGAGATATTCTCTAATTTTTATTGCCATGCGGACGTGAAAATTTTCATTCCATTGAATACTTAGGAATTGCAATGATTTTTCGGTGATAAAATACATGATTTTCATTATCAAATTCCGGCGAACTGATTTATTAATATGAAAAAAAAACTGACCAAATTTTTCGTTTCGAGATGAACGAAATGAAGGCCGTCCCATGCTTTGACAAACGAGAAAGGATATTTTTACCAAGTTGACACACCACATACAGATTTACCGTTAACTTGTCTCCCCGTCGTCCCAACGGATAAACAATAAAGCCCCCGACCGGCGTCACAGGGCACCGGAATGATAATTTAAACGATGACTCTCAGCTTCTTCGCATTCAATTACTAAATAATTGGCGGAAGACGGAAAGAGAGGGAAGGGAGGAGAATGGGACTCACAAGATAAAACCTCGCGGGAGGGGGAGAAATTGTCTGTGTCACATGGCCCCAATGCGCAGGAGAGAGAATTTCGCATCGAGTCATTTTGCAGTCGAGGTGACGAGCGTGACTTATGGCTCGTGAATTATAATCCAATTTGCGATTAGAGTTGTACACCTCGAGGGTGATTTGTCGATGAAAAAAAACAAAAAAAACAAAAAAGTCTCCAGGAGAGGGTAAAAATGAATCGCCAAGACTTTCACGAAAAAACGGTTGAATGAAAAATTGAAAAATATCATTTGACGCGTGAAACGGAAGTCCCGGGGATGATTTGATACGTGCTAACGAGCCTTCACATCTCACGGAAAAGTAGCCAGTGTTCGGCGTTGGGGTTCTTCTAACGAGCTCACATTGTCCTTTTACTTGAACTCTCCGCCTCCAGCGGATCATTTCCACTCGCTGCATCGCGACGAATTATAGTACTTTTTTTTTTTAATTCTTGGGTCTATTTATTTTCACTTGCGCGAACCCTTGGGCCTCTGTGGGAGAGACGTGCTTATTAAAGTCTCCATATGTCGGGTTGCGGAACATCTTAGTCATTCTGGCGGGGCCCAAGGACGACGTGACCTTCGTCAGGGAAATGCAAATATCGACGTTTTGCTTGAGTTTTTAGGGATATTCAAATGGTCATTGAACTATTTATCATTAACTTATCCGGTTTCAATTGTTAATGCGGTATGCACTCGGAGGTTCTTAATTACTTCATTGTTCCAATTATTTTTGCAACAAATCCTACAAGGAAAATACGAAGAACAAATATTCGGCGGATTACAGGAACCGAATTGTTTAGAATTTTGTGGTGTAAAAAATCACTCATTCTTGAGGTAAATTGATTATTACAAAGAGCATTAAACAAGTTTCATTAATATTTTAAAGCTCAAAATTGAGCTCAGCTCTTGAAAATTTGAATAATGAAAAGAATGGAAAGTGTAAGTAAAAAAGAAGCGTCCAATTAAAAATTTTGGAGACGTTTTTCAATGAGGAAAAAATTTGAAAAAATTGATCTGCCTCGGATATCAAAAGATGTGCCACAAGAAAAATATAAACCGAACCACTTTGTCCGCAAAAACCTCTTATCGAACAAAGTGAAACAGACGTTTTCTCTCCGCCATGCGATCGCCTCATTGTATACAACGTTAAAACACGTGAAATTAATCGGGGAGACCGATAAAAGATAGCCGGGGTAATTACTTACCGACACACATCGAGACAACGTAACGCGATGAGGCTATATCCTCTCCGCCCTCTCCTTTATTTCCTTTTTCCATTTGGTATTTTTTTTTCACCTCTAGCATAAATGCATCCAGATAACATCGCTTTTGAGTCACTACTGCATTGTATTTATTTCTCCGCGGAGTGAGACATACTGAAACATAAAAAAATATTGCAACATAAATAATTACAGTCGTAAAAAAGAACAAATGTCACATGACAAAAATGGAATAATATTATATTTCGAATTTATGTATTTTTAGTTTCTTCATTTTATTCACTCTTTCTTTATCTACCTCAAGTTTCACAGAATTTCGAGTAACAATCCATGGGATTTTAAATTTTAGTTGCCATTCTGGCAGAAATATTTTTCCATTCTTAATTGTTTTGTAATTGAGCTCGCAATATACCCTAAATATTCATGTATTTTTTCTCTTAAAAATTCAAATAAAACTGGGACAAAAATTTCAGGAAATTTTCAAGTGTCGTCAACTGTCCATGAAATTTAATTTTTTTTTTCTACATTTTAACTAAGGCCTCATTTTGCTACTTCATTACGCCTCTGCTTTCTCTCATCTCTTTCATCACTTCCCAACCTCAGCACAAGTTAATGCTACTTGTTACACAACGAGGTACGGCAGTCATTTAGCCAACAGTGTCGAGAATCACCTGCAACGTGAATCGATATTCGCCAGGTGTATTAGCATCAACTCGCGCATGCTATCACGCTCTCGGTTCTATTCACAATGCCGATACGTCGGTGGGGATAATTTTACACTCGGTTTCATCATTTGCGTTGGTGTAATAGTGGTAATAATGATTTTAGGCGGGACAATTGGGAGATTAATGGATTGAGGTAATAACAGGGAAAAATGATTCTGTACTTGTGATTAAAACAGAATTATTCTCGATATGAAATCATCAACGCGACTGAAAGAACTTGATTTTATCCAAAGCCCAGTCGTTTTTTACTAATCCATTCGTTAAAAAAAACAATAAAATAAATTATTTAACGGGGTACAACGGTCCTCTTTATCTGGTTATATTCTTTTGTGGATGAGAGTTGGGATAAAAATAATTTTTATGATGAATTTTCTTATTAGAGAGGAGAAATACCCAGTGGATAGAAAGGTTTCCGCTTATCGAATTTGACACTTCAAGAAACCGAAACATTGAAAAGGGCGTCCCCATTCTCATCGCAATATCAACTCACCGAGTCTCTCATCGTTCCGACTGCGAATGAAGATGGGGTGGGATTTGCTCATTGCCCCGAGGGACGAGGGACTAATTTTCCACAGGCGGACTGAGATCCCTGGAAAAGTACAGATAAAAATCTCCGAATTCCCAGCGGAAACGAGAGTTTTCACCTTACAAATTCACTCGGAGGGATTTGCGTTAAAGATTTTTGTCTTTATTTTATGATGGAAGAGAACAAAAAATAGGAGCACTGAATATTCAACCCAAAAGTCGGAATTAACGATTCATTGAACGATATTCGATAGAGGATAGATGAAGTTTTTTTATCTGTACAAAAATTGTGCAATCAATTTTGAGATCAAGTGCCTTAGATCGCCATAAAATAAATTGTGTGATTCGAGTCTTCTAAATAAAGTGAAAATGTTGTCTCCCGTTAGCAAAAAACCAAATTTCAATTCGATTCTCTCAATTTGATAATGCAACATTAATTCTTATTATTGAAAATTTAATTAAATTGAATTTCTCGTTCGTAAAAAAAATAGAACCGCATGCAATATTCAAAAATTAAATTTTCTCCAGTGACAATTAAATTCACGGTTTAATTAATTTTTCTTTAAATTATTCTCTGACATTAAAAAAAAAGTTTTGTAACTTAGAATTGACGAAAACTCAATGTTTTCGTAGAGATAAACTTTGAGTTTGCAAACTAAAGCGAAAAATTTTGCCCGTCACAAGACATAAATGAAATTCCCATTTTTTCTCTCAATTTCTATTTCATCTTGAACTTCGTTGATGTTCCAAGTGCGTCTCCAAGTCCAAGCATTCTCGACCGTATTGAATTGAAAAGTTCCTCGTTTTCCACCGGTGCAGAGGAGGTCAATCCATCGTATGGAGTGGCTATTCTTGCCTCGAAATTGCCTGAAATTGGTTTACACGAGGATCGTCAACCCCCAGGAACTCGCGCGAGAGTTTAGAAATTGATTCGTTTTCACCGGGGGAATATCCCACCGGGTAACACCGGAATCGTTTAATTTTTACCCTCGTCCCCACTCGAGTTGTCCATTGTCGTATTCCGCCGGTACCCCATTTCCCCAACATCATAAGAAAAAAACAACAAGTGAATTAAACCCAAGAACAAAATAAATAGACAGATCAGTAACACGTGCTGATGATAAATCATTCGGAATATCTACCATCGATCAATTTCGCGATTAGACGGGGATCATTTAATAATATTTTCACTCTGATAATCCAGCGGGCTGTCAATGTAATCGTTGAAGAGTAAAAAATAGTGACCACTCTAGGTGTATCAAAGCTGATAGCATGCGCATCTCTGCGTAACGAGTCGACTGATTCACTCGGATACTTGGGGCAAAAAAAACCATGCCTCCGAATCGGTGAGACTTAATTGCTTGATCAAACGTTGTAAATCTCGGCCCGTGGAGGCATTTACTGGGCATATCAACGACGAGTTATGGGCAAAAAATATCGTCGCCTTGGAAGTTCTTTTGTTCTTAATTAATTTTTTTGTTTGACGAGGAATGAATTGTTTCAAGAAGAACTACCGATTTTTATGTTGAATATTGATAACATTTTATGTGATTAGTATTGATGAACTTTCTCCCGAAAAGCAATAACAATTGCAAATTAAAAAAAAAGGGTTCCAAATAGAATCGTCTTCGACACTAAATTATTCTATCAAACCTTTCTTGCATTAGATTAACACACAGTGCTATTACCGTCTAATTTCGCATACAGATTGAATCGAATAGAGTTAATCATTAATTCAACTCGCGATTAATGAATTTTTAGTAAGTTTAGTGAGAGTAGGGCAAAATGGATCGGCTTGAATGATCAATAACTCGAGGTAGGTCGAGTGCAATTGAATGACTCTTAGTTCATATTGATGCTGAAAACGCGAGCTTCAATATGAATTAAAAATCATTCAATTTCACTCTGCCAATCCCGAGTTATTATCCATTAAAGACGATCCATGTAGCTCCACTATTTCCTATGCCTGTTTCTATTAGGAATATCGATTGATCAAGTATTCATGAATGCCTGATGCTTAATTGCCGATTGCGCGCATAATAAAAAAAAAATCAATGTCCAGAATCGATGGATTATAATATAACCCGTAATCATTACAAAAGTAATGATTAATGCCGATCCCTGGATCCCCGAGTTTCTCCACGAGATGATTTGTATCTCGAGTGTCGTGAAACCAATCAGTACTTCGGCATCAAGAGGCAAAAGACAGGATATCCCCGGAAGGCACGAGAGAGATAAACACAGAGTATACCCCGGAGTAGAGGGTAACGGAGATAAAAATTTAAATTTAACGCAATTCCAAGCGATTACCACGTACCCAGTTGCCTCCTCTGATACACCCCCTCGGCAACCCCCCCGTCCCCACGTTCACTACCTTGATTGGCTTACATTGTCGATGCTTAACTGTTTCATGCACCAGTGACCGATCAACGTTATATCCAAAGAGAGGGCACCGAGGGATATCGTTGGACACGATAGGGGTAACATTTCATACCCCGAAGGGATTTTCATTGGCGTTGCTCTCGTGAAGATTCAAACCCCCCCTCCGTACCTCGATGTTCTTTGATATATTCCGGGTTATATCCATCAAATTATCCTGCAGTTAAATCGAATCATATGAATTTCGTTTATGAATATTTCATTGTCTTCATCATGCGGAACTCAATCAAATTCATTGATTTTTTCTTTGATAGAAGTTGTGATGATTGTCCCGTACTGAGGAAAATTCATCTGATGTTGTAAACCAAAGTGTTTGGTGTCATTAAAAATTCACTATTTAGGGAAAATTTTAATGGAGACTGTGAAATTCAGCTCATTACACTGAGAAAGAAATATAATTTTTTAAATTAAATATTCTTCTGACAAGAATTTAAAGCGAGTTTTACTATAGGAATTTCGGTCATTTGGATGGAGAGAAAATTCAGTAGAAATTACCCTTCTGTTATAAAATCGTGTAGAATTTTGGCCACTCGGGAAAAATTACCGTACCTCTTCAGTAAAATTTGTTGACTTCATAACAAAAGTTTTCAACTTCTCAGTACAATTTATTGACTAAAAATTGCCTAGACGTGTGCAGAATTTTTCTTAGAGATAGTGAATTTTACTCTAGGGTTAGGTCATTTTTCTTTAAGTCGAAAATGCTACGCGAGTACGAAACGGAACCGTAATTTTCACTAGAAAATTTCTCTCCGTGTGGTTTTTTAGAATAACTGATTGGGAAAATTATATTTTTCTTTCGGTGTATTTCCTGAAAATTCATAAAATTTAAATTTATTCTTGAATATTCAATGAAGTGAAAATTTAGTAAAATTTGAGGAATTGTTATTATTTTACTCTTAAAACATTAAAATGTCATTGAATTAGTAGTTAAAAGACCACTTTCGTTCAGCAAATCCACAAATTTCTCTCCACGAATGAACGGAAGCAGTGCACACATGCTCTAACCCCTTCGACCGCAAGACTAAGCAAAATGCGTATCCGTAAAACGGACACGCCGACTAAAAGGCTTACCGGGTAATTTGCGACGGCTTAAGGCCCAGGCCAATCTGATCCTCTCCCCCGCTTCTCTCCCGTGTGAAATCTTATACGGTCTATCTTCCATTCTCCTGTTTTTCAGTAGAAAATAAAACCAAAATATCAAAAAAGCAAGAGTCCCGAAGTGTACGAAAAGACGTTAAAATCAACGGTGGAAAATAATCCACGTGGAGAGAACAAGAGGTGGGAGGAGGAATCAACGGATCACTTTGAAAAACGATACAGATTTTGCCCACTCCATCATTCGTTCGCATCTTCGGTTAACCCTCCAGTCGCACGCATCATTCGCCATTCGGTCCACAGAGGCGAACACGAGATCCCAAGTTTCACGGGCTGTCGCCCCCAATCTCAACCGAAAAATTCTGTCGTATGTCCAATGCTAATTGAGCCTAATTGTCCATAAATCGTTCGGAGATAAAAATTTCCTAGAAATTATTATCAAATGATTTCATCATTCGAAAAAGGCACAATTAAATAAATAATCCGGAAGTTGCCTTAATGATTCCTCAAAAGCCTTGAACATTTAATCCATCGCAAGTTGAATTAATTAATTACTCTATCAGCCTCATTCAATACGGAAAATGAGGTAATTATTTGATTGAGCGTTAAGCTAACTTAAGAATTTTTACTGAATAATTGAAAGTCGAAGACTATTAATGCATTAATTGAATTTTTAATTTGTGACTAATCTACTCATTAATACGAATCCTCCTCAAAAACAAACGAACGCTACATTTTGCTCAAATAAAGGATAATTATTATTACAAAAAAAGATCGTTGTCCCGAACAAAAAAATTACAATGGTGAAGAAAAAAATCTCGAATGCCCATTGTTTTTCATCTACTACCGTTACCCAAAAATCCATGATCCACGGGTGGTCGTATCGATTTCTCCGATCGATTCGTCGTCGACAAAAACCGATCCGATTACCCGTCTACCTCGTCCCCTTGTTTTCGAAGAAAAATCCTACCCCCTTTTCGCTTTTTATCCTCAATATTGAAGTTTTTATTGTCCGTCTAGGCCTATTTGGCTCTCTAGTGACCCGTGCCACGAGAGAAGGGGGCGACAATATGCTACGGGTGGTCGTCGAATGATCTAGGATGCTGAGTGTTGAGGAGTGGAGCTTAATTTGTCACGAAGTGCGCTCACTCAGGGTCTCGAAATGGATTCTACCGGATTGTTCAAGAGCCCTCGACATTCATTGGATTGAGTCCGAAGGCGCGTGGGTGTTGGTTCAAACTATTGCGTCAATTTTTCATCGGTTCGTCGACATTCGAGCGATTTAGGGGCAGTCGACTGTCTCCAATGCTCGATTTTTTTTCTCCCTGTCCGATCGAGGAGGATTCGATGTTATAGAATGGTATCACTACAAAAATCACTATTTACCAGATTAAAAATTAAAAAATACACGAAATTTCAGAGCAATTCAAAGGTCATTCTTACCAATAATTTGGGTAATGGCAAATTTTCGATTAATTTTGTAAATTCTGAGGCGACTAATACTCCCGCACTTTGATAATAACGAGTTTAATAGTCGGATGTTTTTTAATACTCAAGTTGAAATAACAAATGCAAAATTTTCATTTGTTGTTCATATGTAATTTTTAACGACTAGTCATTTATAGACAACTTTTCAAGAAATTTTTCACAGAGAGCAGTGCGAGACACTCTTCGCCAGATTTTTTTTGCTGGAGCAAAATGTCTTGGGGTCGATTGAACGCCTCTTGAAGCACTGAGTTGATATCTGAATGAGATAGTCTCTCGTATTTACCCTCAAACATCACCCCATAAAGTCCAGACAAGAACGCCCCTACGCACACTCCAATCCCCAACACACTCCTGATTACAAATAAATTATTTAACCCGGTATTTTTATCATGTTCACGCGACTAAACAACTCATGAATACTTAATATCTCGTTTCGAGATGTTCAGAACTACTTAAAAATTTAATTCAATGGAGCGTTGTAAAAAAATCGGTTTAAACGGGATCTTTTGATGTGTTAAATTAATTTTCATTCAAACAATGAAATACATTTACAGTAAAATGATTCAATATATTTTCGAAATGCATTCGTGCAATTTTTTCCTTCTCTTTTCAATTTGTTTTGCCGCATTGGACTTACCTTGAAATTTGAAGAATTCCTGTCATTAAAAAATCATAATTTAATGACAGCATCGATGAGAATTGTGATTTATAGTTTTACTATTATACATTTTTGAATTATTTAAAAAATGCGTATAATTTAATTATTTCATGATTTTTTCTCACCACAAAATTTCCCCTGCTCTACATTCCTCAACATTCTCCCTCATTTCCAACTCCAGACTTCCACTGGAAGGTAAAAAAATGAGACTAAAAAATGGTCTCTCCTAAAACTTCATAAATTGTGAGACGGTTTAGTTGTAAATTGAATCCACTCTACCGTTTTCGGTTAGAGAAGAACATGGCAGTGGAAGGACTTCCTCCCGAGGCAAACTACGTCCGGACTCAAAACCGTAATCCCGTTGTCTCTACACGTTCAACGAGACCGTAAAATTTGCCCTGGCTGTACTCCAGGGGTTACCTTCAAACCCCGTATACAATAATGTTGGAAACCCATCCTCTTCTTCCATTCTCTTGCGTCCATGTATCTTGCTTGTCTTTGGTCCGTAAAATTATTCCGTTGACGTTAACCGTTGTTGCCGCAGCGAACCGAGATAAACGAGAGGATAATTAGCTACTACCACCATCTTCGAGGGCCCCCTCTGGGTAATACCTCTGTGCGCACGATTGGATTTTACAAGGCGAGGAAATGTTTTGTTACTCAGGTGTGGATCGCTCTACCTTATGTTTTCCCCATTTCTTCATTCTCGGGTTTGGATAATTAAGCCATTTCCTCACCTGGAAAATAATGAAAAACCCGCCGACATTTGGCGGACGTAGACCGGAAGCTTTTTCCCATATTTTTTTCTTTTACCAGAAAAAAAATGGGAGATTCGAATCGGAAAATTTTGTAATGAGGGGGAAAAATTACTCGCCACTGAAAATTATATATGTCGAGTGGAGAGGATTAATTCTAAGTGACATGAAATGCAAGTTTTAAATTTTCGGTACATAGTAAAGATAATACCTCCAAATTGTTTCCCCCGAAAACTGAGGCAAATGCTGTTGATCTTTTTTTGCATTTGCCTTGTGGGAAATTACTTATAGTCTCGGTATCCAGTCACTTTAAATGAATTGATCGCATCATCAAGTCATAAAAGCGGTCATTTTTTACACTTGGGGAGATATAGAAAACCTTCCTCAGCTTCCCTTCTGAAGGCATAAAATTTTTAAAGTTTATATAAATTCGATAATGTTCAATCCAACTTGTGGCAAGGTACTACAACCTTTACCAGTACTTAGCATTACTCAGGATTCGCGATGGAGACGCGCCTGGTATGAACCTCGCAAAGTGACCCGCAGGAAGGGGTGTCGCAAAGTGACCCGCTCACCAATGTGACTACAATTCAATTTTATTTATGGTTTACTTAGTTTAGATTCTCTGGAGTTTTAATTTTTGGGAGCTTAAAAAATTCGTTGGAGTTTTATTTACTGATTATGGAATTTTGGATTTTACCTTGAGTGCCCAATATAGTTTTAAGCCGTCCTCAACGATTATATTTAATATTAAAGTTTTGAGAAATTTGCATTGAAAAAATAATCGAAACACTAAAATTGATATTTCTCCTTTCTAAGAAAGTTTCAGAAAAATCTTATTCTTGATGGTATAGACGCCGGGAGATGTACGTCAAGTGCCATTAGGACAAACAACACTTGAGAGAAGTAAAGGGAAAGCATGAGTGGAGCTTCCATCCCCCCTCGATTGTCCGAATCTCTCTTCCTCGGGGCGAAAAGACAAAGCTAAAACTGTCGCGTCATGAATTTGTACAAAACATTGTGAACATTATCTGTATAACCTCGACATATGACCCCACATTTTAGACTCCCATCCTACAATATCGAATGTCCCGTTGGAGTCCTTCAAGCGAAATATATCAAACACTTTAAAAAGTTCAAACATATCCTAATTCTCAGTTTTAAAAATCACTTTACGATTTTTATCTCGAAGAGAGAAAATTTCATTCGAAATTGTAGTTCCCATTAACGAAATATTCCACAAAAATATTCGAATTTTTTATTTAAAAACTTCTCGTTAATATCCATAAAAAGTAAGAGTTATTCTCTTTACTTATACTATTCTTTTATTGACAATTTTTGTATTACATTGCTCAGAAATTTTCCGCAACTTCGACGAATAACTTGCCCACATACAGTCGGCGCCACCCGAAATGTATTCACCCCTAAAATCGAAAAAACAAACTCAAAAATCTAAATAACCCAAAAAAAAACTCGACTCGATCTCACTCCGATAAAATATTGCAAATCATGGGCTACCTGTGAGCCTGTCGGCGTTTCACCAATACCCAAGGCATGCTCCTGCACTTCAGACGCCCTTTGTTTCATCCTAATGCACCTCGCAAAATTCCAAACAAAACCAAAGAGTCCAAAAAAAAACTGAGTATCCCTGGCAAAAGAAAAAAAATGACTTTGTTCTAAAATTTATTGAATAATATCGGGTAATGAGGTGGCGTAAAATGCGCTTTATTGTTCAATCCAATGAAAGGAGTGAAGAATGAGCATCAACTGGACTAATACAATCCCACATTTCCGAGTGAATAGGATAAAACGACAGAATGAGAGATCAGGCCGTCAGAGTCGCGACGCAGGGGGAGGGAGGGCCATATCGTTTTAACGTCTCTATTAGCGGCTATTAAAAACGAGCTAGCAAGATGAAAAAATGTCCCGAAGGGGATTTTGGGGGGTGAAGGATACAGGAGATCGTGGGGATTGAGGGGCAGGGAGGAGGGGGGGGAGGGAGCGTGTACCGTTTCGAATCGCGCCTCGACCGTTCACATGATGCACACTGGCGGGCCCTGGTATCCAGTTACCTTTTGTCGTGGGCCAACTGAGGCTCAGATTCTCCAGGCCCGATATATATATCCACCCATTGTCCCTGTTACTGGGTATTTAGCATGGCACGAGAGATGGAAAATATTCTCCGGCTGATGTCTCTGTGAAGAGGGAAATAAAAAATAGTGAAGGTAAAGTCCTTGTGGAATATTTGGGGGGAGGGGGGTTGCGTGGTGTACTGTGACATGACCCCCAGATTCTGTTAAAATGATAGCCTTTTGGTAGGGTTGGAGGGCTGGAGGGTATGGGGTGGCTTCTCGATGTTTTTTTTTTTAATCTAGTT